>JAJHUR010073687.1:15866-30407 GCA_027495735.1 Lutjanus campechanus
CCCCCCTCCTTTTTTCTTTTTTTTTTTTTTTTTTTTTTTTTGAGTTGGGTGGATTTTTATCCCCTTCTCCCTTCTGTTTTTCGTCGGTTTGTCTTTAAGATAGCAGGCTATTAATTTTTAATTCTTATGCATCCGCACGAAGACGGGACCAGAGAGGAGAAAACGAGTGATAACCAGAGGGGGAGAGAAGGAGAAGGAGGCAAGTGAGGAGGGAAGAATGAATGAGACACACTGAGCAATTAAGGAGAAGGAGATTGGAGGAATCAAGGTAGGAACGAAGCTCACTTTTCATCTTATATGTTCTTAATGTGTGACACCAGTGCGACGGTAATAATAGCATGTAATGTGCACCATCCAGGCTCCCAGTATCAGGCTGCGGGAGGTGTTCAGGCGTGTAAGCAGATTTATTTATTGATATTTTCTGCTCTGACAGATCCGGAGTTCGTGTTTACGGTGCGTCAACACGCAGCAGTCGCTTCAGATTTAAAATGCCTGCTGGATGATGCTCGAAATGAGTCGGATTTGAGAGCAGGACTCCCGTTTGTGGGCCTATGCATCGCACCGTGGCCTGCACTGTAATAGATTTTGGCAATTTTAATTAATAGATGCAGCCTGGAAGCAAAAGAGTGTTTGCATGTCTTAGAAAAGGAGGGAATTTTGACAGGTGTCACTGGAAAAAAACAAGGCAGATTATGAGGCTGTTACAGTGATGAACTAATTTCTTTCCTTGCTTGGTATCATCCTGATCGGGAAAAGTAGAGAAGGAAAAGAGGCGTCCCGGGATGTTTGCTGTGATTTTAGACAACATCCCTCTCAGTTCTGTCCAAGAGAGAAAGAAATTAAACACCTCATTGGCTATTTAGAGAAATAAATGCATGAGAGCAGAGTGTACAGCCTCAGTGTGAACTACTCTGCCCAGTCCCCCATGTCCCAGACTACACCATTAATCCTGTACTGAACTGGTCAAATCATCACCTACAGGCCGGCTGCTCTCAGAGGGGTCTGGGGAGCCCCAGAAGTCTTTGAGGAATGTTCCAGGGTGTCCACAGTTTCCCTAAAATTGAACTTACCTGAAATCCTAATTAGATAATGCTTAGAAAATGGACATCCTGACAAATGTATCACCTCAGTGCAGCGTAGAGCAACAGCAGGAGAAATCCTCCCATATATCTAAATGTGACCCCGTAATGTGGTGAGGCTCATATGATGAAAACTGAGGCGCCCTCGTATTGTTATGCTGAGCTAATTCCCAATTTAATAATAAAACATCTAATAAAAAAGCATGAACAGCGTGCATTGTAGTTACGGTGGAAGAAATTAAACCTTTTGTCTTTGTGTTTTATTATGATAAAATTGAACCTGAGGAGGCAGAGAAGAAAGAGCTTGAAAACAGTTATTTTCTGCTGGTAAAGCCTTTCCCTCATTTCACCGGGGTGCATTGTGTTTGTCCTGCCAATTCTTGGGGAAAAATTGGCATGTCTACTATTCTGAAGGGGCTGAATGAAATTCAAATTCTTCAGGTGGTAAAACAGCAATATTGCAACTGTCTGATTGCGTTATCTGGGCATTCAAGAAGCCAGACTTGGAATTGGTTTACTGCCAAACACTCTCCCCGGGAAGACAGAAGGATTTATTTCCCCCTTGTCTGTGTGTCACATCACCATCAGAAAAATTATTCTCGCCTTTCAATGGGTGAATAATACTCATACATTAGCATGGCATTAATGATCGTCAGAGTTTTAATAAGTCACTAATCATAATTAGATTTATTTCAGAGCGACTTCAGCGTTTCGTTAGGCTTTGCCACACTGTGGTCAGGATTCAACGGCCATATTATTCTGTTGAAAGAAATACTGTATACAGAACCTGCATGACGGTCTGTGCAGAGTGTGTGTTCAGTGCACACATGACTAATGCACAGGCTCATGCTTTCATATACAGTACACACACACACAAACACACACACACGCACACATTATTTTTTATGAATAAGGATAACACACTCTCACGTTTCCTTTGCATCTTTGTTGCTCTCCTTTGTGCAGTATGTATGTACTGAACCCCCTGTAGCTCTTTGACAAGGCTGACTAAATGAATATGTTAATAGAAAATAAGCATAAAGATACAGCCCTGATATGAATTTCAGAAAATGACCTATGATGCTTCACACCCTCAGGACAGCTAAATGTATTATACATCCGCTGTTTCAAAGAATAATGTGAGAGTAACATTTTAAAAGAAAGCTTCTGGTATCATAAAAACATCCCACACCGCCTCTGTTTTTCCCGGTGTGGCTATTAATTACAGCGAGGGACACATCTTTAATGCTACATGTCAATAAAAGGATTGTTGATTCTGACGCTGCATGGAGATTTGTCCTTAACCTGTGAAGGACACTGACATGTTTTTAATGCGTACAGTGGTGTGAAACGAAAAGGAGTGTGGCTTTTAGTAGCAGCGCATTATTCTATAGTTGACAATAACAAATATCATCATTGAAAAGGCAGAGAAAAGCAGACTGTACACGACGGCTGTGAGAATTCACCTAATCCACGATTCAATTATATTTTCTATTTTCAGATTAAAATTGTCCGTCATCTCCACAGACGATTAAACTCTGGCTACTATTGTTACCTTATCAGTTTTTATTTATCAAAAAAGAAAAAAAGAAAAGTATCCACTAAACCATTATAGATAACAGTTGGTGCAATAATCTATAAATTAACGCAAGTCAAATGTAGGTTTTTCTAAAATTCTTATGCACAACAATGCCCATTCAGAGCAAAACGTGCTGCAGTTAAATTTTAGCACACGCCGCAAAAGGGACAATGAATAAATATAAACCTGTATTAGCCATGTAGCCTTTCGACTTTTTTCAATCACGATTCCTTTTTGCGGGAAGACTTGGACGAGTAGGTGAAGGACTGCAGTCGTCAACTCTGACACAGTGAGAGCATCAATCCTGCGTCTGTGTTTAAAGGTATAATATGCAACGTTTTCCCAAAAAAAAGGAAAAAAGAAAAACAATGTATTGGCTTATATAAATATAATCCCTTTCAATCATCACTTATCATCATCTAGAAGCATCTGGTGGTGTCTGTATCTGCAGAGACCCTGCCCTCTGCTTGTGTTTTCATATTTTCTCATTATTTTGCTGTGCTTGTGCGCTTCACCAACCGAAAACGCTGGTATTTGATATCCTGGCATCTTTCTGGTGCATTTACAAACCCTCGGACAGATCATACTGATTCTACCTTTAATAGTAGATGTTGGTGGTCTGGTAGCTCAGTTGGTAGTGTGTTCACCTCATATACTGAGGCCGTGAATCCTCTGCAGCGGCCGTGGGTTCGACTCCCGCCTGCAGGCAGTTACTGCATGTACTCTCTCTCCCTTTTTCGTGTCACATCTTCAGCCGTCCTATAAATTAAAGTCACAAAAGCCCTATATATATATATATATATATATATATATATATATATATATATATATATATATATATATATAATATCCAGATGTTTGCTGATGTAACACACACTCACATGCATAAACACACTTAAATGTACACACATGCTGCCACTATAAGTTTGCTCAACCTCCAGGAGGGAATGATGGGAGAGTTTTTTTTTCGTGCCAGTGCAGAACAGAGCACTTCTCCACTGGCACCACAGTACATTATGATGATAAACTTAATCTCATCATTGCCGTTTGATGATGAAAGGCTCCCAGATATGATATCTGATTAGAACTACAAGCCTTGCAAGCCAGTCTGCCGCTCCCTGGCTCCTCATGGTCCAATGTACAGGAGACTTTATTTTGAATAATCACATCCGTAGTCCATATTGATTTAATGCGATTCTGTAGATTATTTGCAATTACAGCCCATTCAAAACAAGCCTCTGCAAGATTGAATTGTAAGCGGATGTGCTTTTTTTTTTTTCTTTTTTCAAAATGTCATTTTGACATTGCACTCAAAATCATGTAGATAACTATGCTACTACTTGCGACCTTTACCGCAACAATTTTGGAACGGCATTTGCCACCCCATCATTACATATTTGCTGACATTTGCAACAAAATGGATACACATTGGTTAATGCTATTATGAGAATGGGTTGAAGATTCAAATCGTCTATTGCAGTTTCATTTTAGTGGCTGGTGGGTGAGCTCTCTTTAACCTATTCCATCTCATTAAGGTGGGGGTATCCAGTGATGGATGTGGCAGTGCTAGGATGCATGCATTTTTTATAGTGTCTCATGAGGTGCTTCTATGTACCTGTGTACCTCTTGTGCATAGGTGAAGGGTAATCTTTTCTGCCCTTTTCAGTTATGTCAGAATGCTCTGTCTCTGTAGGGCAGTTTTTCACTGGACTTGACTGAGAAACTGTTTACTGTGCAATGGCAGGTAGCTTTTTCTTCACTGCTTCGCCTCGTAGGCAGCACTGTTTACCTGGCAGTGGCAGCTCTGTGGTTGTCACCAGCCCGATAAGACTTGTCCTGACAGGAAAGCCATTATGATTATAATGACAGTTATTGTGGTTCAGTGTTTTACCACTGCCGACAAAACACACTGGAAATGGTTTTAAACAGCTGTTGTTGGGCTAATTATTGCAATCAAAAATACCCTATTATGTTTTCTAAGGCTGTCCGTAATGTGTTGGCTGTTTTCCGCTTAAACGCTAGATTACATTTTGGAGGCATGAACATGCAATAATGGATTGGAAAGAGAAGGATAAGGAGAGGGTAAGAAAATAGAATAGGACGAAGAGTACAGACCGCAATAAAGGAGGGAGACAGGTGCCTAATACAACAAGCATAAATTGTCTTTGCTGTGGTGGCGAGGTGCAAAAGCGGTGGGCAGTGTGCGTCCATTTTGAGGCTCATGGCCTTTGTGCTGTGGAGTCCTCTGTGAATGTAACTGCAGGCTCCAGCTCTGTGTGCTCTGCTACATTTGGAGAAAGACTGAAGGTGTGGGCAATCTTATAGGAACCTTACCACACACTAATTCAATTCAGTCGCTGCCAGCCTTGAGCACGTGTAGGCGCCGGCGTGGCGAAAATGAACAGGAGCAACAAGAGCACATGAACAGAAGAAAATCGATGAGGACTCTTTTTCATAAATGGAGTGGGTGTTAAATTAGCTGGATGGGCCCATGTAGCAACACATTGGATTGAGTGCCTGGTGTATTTGGGTTGTGTCTATCGACTGAGAGACGACTTGGTGTACAGCAGTGAAAAGACTCAGTGATGCTCAATCAATGTGACCAATCAGCCTCACCAGCAATTCATTCAGTTTTACACAGATTTGTCGGGGGGGAAGGGGGCTTTGAATTGGTGTTTAAAAAGCGTCGCTGCTGTTTCGACGACCAGATTCTAACCGCTGCTTGTAATGGTCGGCTTTGATTGCCCTTTTGAGCCTGCCTGATTTTCCTATTCATGTCGTTAAAAGCAACTTCAAATACCAGTTATCAGCTCTGTGTTTGTCAGTTTCTTAACATGTATTTAATGGGTTTTCAAGGCCCTGTGCCAAGATACAATTTTGAAGGCACTTGAGAATAATGATCACAAATCAATATAATCTTGCCCCGGTTGTCTGGCGTTTTAGGAAATCAGTTATGACAGCTCCCGCCAAAGGTGCATAATGGCAGTGGTGCTCTTAACACTGTGAGATTGACTCTGATCCTCCTGCACCCATAGCAAAGCACACATAATCAGAGGAATGTATGAATGCTGATATGCACTGATAGAGATACAGGAAGCAAAAACAAACACACATTCAGAGGCAGCAACAAACAAGAACAACTTTATTTCTGCAGGATTATTGACACCAACTGAGCACGAAAACTAACAGTGCTCTCTTAGTAATAAGGGTTCCAAAAGGGTTCTTCCTGAAGGTCTGAGGTTCTACCCGGAACCATTTGCATCTGAAGAACCCCTTTTTGGAGAAAGGGTTTGTCAAGGGCTCTTTGAAAGACCAAGGGTTGCATTAAGCACCATTTTCATCCAGAGAACCAAAGAAGGATTGTTGATGCTAGGTTCTAACTAAAACCCATGAAATATAAAAAAGGGCTCCGGGTAGAAACCCATGAGTGTGATTCAGATAAAACCATAGGAATACAAACGGGTTCTTGGTAGAACCCCCTGTGCGGGTTCCAGATGAAATACTTCAAACGGAACCTTTATAAATGGTTGTACCAGGAACCCAAAGGGGTACTCCGATGGGGACAAGCCAAAGAACCCTATATTTTTCTAATTAGCACTTATTCTATTATTTATAAGAATGTGCCAACAGAAATACAGGAAGCAGAAAACAACAAGAGACATTCAGAGGCACCAAACAACAAGAACAACTTTATTTCTGCAGGATTATATCTTTTGAGTTCTAAATTTATACAAAAAAATCCCTCAAGAGTGGAAAGGAGAAACTTGGCAAAAAAAAGAGCCTCCCACACAAAGAGAAAGATGGAGAAGGTCCATCACACCATCTAAGTTAAACTCTTGTCCTCAGGTAATTGGAGTAGCTTTCCACATCCAATCTGTCCATCTGAAAAAGGAGGAGCACACAGATGAAAGGAAACAGGGATCAATTGACCTAATAGCTTGTCCAATCAATCCTTATGTTTTTCTGATAGCTTGACAGAGGGTGCAGACTGGAGTGGCGGATGAGCCCCTCTAATTGGCTCGGCCAGAGCGGCAGAGCGGGAGGCTGAGTGGTAATGGCAGGAGTAGTCGCCACTCTTTCACGCACCTGACGCTCTCACTCTACCGGCGTCAATATGGACACCTTTGTCCTCATTACCGTCAGCTTAGTGCCATGTACGGACCCTTCATCAGCCACCACAAGATTCCAGTGTTCCTTCATTACATCCCCGTTTACACCATCCTCTCCTCGCTTTCTCCCACTGACCCCTCACACTCAGTGACTAATACAGGAGCTTCTCAACATCGTCTAAGCTATCAGTGCATTCGGTCAGGCAGCAGAATCAGGAGCGACGTGTATATAAACAGGACCTCTGTGTGTGTGTGTGTTTCAGGCTGTCTGGCCCTTACAAGCTGTGATGCTCACCTGAGACTCACCTGAGTCACTCCACAGAGGACGGCTCTGTGGGGTTCGTATTTGTGTCAGCAGCGCTCCCCTTGGAGCGTACGGTGTTGGACCGGTGTGGGCATGTTTGTGTGTCTCTTTGTGTGTGTGTGTGTCCATGCTGTGAGCTGCGAGAAGAGGCAACACCAAGAAACAACACGGGACCAGGAGAAGCTGTTTGTTTGCTTCTCTGCCAAGATGGGAGTTGGAGGGAAGAAGGTAGAGAAAGGAGGAGGAGAGGAGGTGGTAGGGGAGGAGGGCGGTGGGGAGATGTAGCTCCTAGACAGAGGTGTGAAAGGGCACGTATATTCATAAACAGCTGCAAAAACACCCAGAGCAGAATACATACAGTAGGCAGATGCCAGATGAGACAGAAAGGGGGGAGGTGCACCATGATGGAAAAAGTCCATAAACACCTCGAGCGATGAACTTGAGGAGAGAGACAGAGAGAGGGAGCGTATCCGGAGTGGATTAATTAAGGATTATAATTATGTTGGGACTATGCACGTCTCACCTGAGACTGCCCTGTGCCGCTCCTCTCCAATCCTCATGCCCTCTGCTCCTCTGCACATATGGACACAAACCACAGGAAAATACTACCCACACTTGTGGTATCATAGGCTCACCTCTCTGACACTGTGCAGAAAAGTGAATGAACGCAACAGTGTATTAACCCTTCTGCTGCTGGGTTTTAATACATCTATTACACCACAGATCTTATAGGAAGTCTCATGTGTGCCAAGTACAATGAGACTTACCTTGAGGTACATACAGTATAGGTTTGTGATCACAGACTGGTTCAAAGGCTCCAATATCTGAGTTTTTCAATTCAGTTCAATTCAGTTCAGGATGCTTCAATGGCATGAATGTCTTGTGAACAACTGCCAAACTGGTGAAGAACAAATACACACAATAAAAATGTTAAGGCAGTACATCATCACTGTAATAACAATGACAAAAATAAAATATCAGTGCTATTATAATGCAAATATCATCCCTACCACAATGACCTGCACATATTCTGATCACTACAAAAACAATAAATTAAATAATAAAACTGTACAATCATTATAATACAGTTAGAGCTGCAATGAGTAATCGATTAAATGTCAACTATTAAATGAATCACCAACTATTTTGATAACTGGTTAATCAGTTTGAGTAATTTTTTAATGAAAAAAAGTCTAAATTCTTTGATTTCAGCTCCTTAAATGTGAATATATTCTCATTTCTTTACTCTTCTGTGATAGTCGACTGAACATCTTTGGGTTGTGGACCAAGCAAGACATTTGAGTACGTCATCTTGAGCTTTTGGATATGCTGATTGACATTTTTCAGCATTTTCTGGCATTTAGACAATAATGGACAATGGCAAACAAACAATAGTAGCAGCACTAAATCTAGTCCTTCATCTCTCTAAAGACACAAAGGATAGCAAGAATATTTGGTTGGGGAAATCAAGTTAGTGGTTTGTGAACACAGTTAACTTGCACAATTTTTCAATTTTCTGTCTAAACCTGTATTGAATTTTTTTCTGCCACTAGGGGGCAGTGGAACAAGTTGTAAATACATCATAGACATTATATCGCCTTAATAAGTTCACATTGTGAACATGTTAGCAAACAATTGCCTATTTGCAGACGTAGACCAGGCAATAGCATTAATTTCAAGACATGTTGCTGGCCAACTGACGAATGTGAATCCAATGTTGACTCACCTTTAGTTCTAGTTTTGATCTCCACCAACTACAGATAGATATACCTGGCTCTTTAGCTGCTTTTTCTATCTATTGTTTGGTGCTGAGCAGGTAGTGTGCGGGGGGGTTTATCAGAGCTTTTTTGAACATAATCAGACACAAGGTTGATGAGAGCTGTGAGACTGAACTAAAGCAATAAATTCGTGGGCTGTAAAACCAAAACAATGGGCTGACAGACACTAAAACACTGCTTAGGACTGAGGGGAACCGCAGAGTGAGTGATAATTCTGCGCGCGTTTGTTGCTGTGATCGACACCTTTGACATTACACTTGGATGTGATCCATTGTTAATAAAACCATTTATTAGAGCACTTTCAAAGAAGAATTGTTTTAAAGTGAATCCTTTATTGACAGGAATTAAAATTTTCCCATTTTCAGTCTTTTGACTACTTTCAGCTGGTCTTACAATACCCAGTATTCATTGCAAATGTTAGATATTATAATAGATTCAGTGGCAGAGCATTATTGTGGCATATCCTAAATGATGTAGCACAGGTTTTATAGGTTATATAGGCTTTTTTGTCCATATTTTAGAATACGGACAAAACATGTTGGACGTCTCACTTGTATTACTAAATATGAGGTAAATAAAGCTTGCGGTTCAAGCCAGACTACAGCCGTACTTGAACCTTCTGCAGACCCAGGCACTGCTTGTGAAATGCTGGTGATCCTGGAGGCATAGGGAATTCTTCTGTCAGTTTTTTTCCTTACACAGGAAAAAATCTTACAAAGATAGAATTGAGTTTGTAATGACCCATTCCTGTAAGGAATTGGAGACCCCATGTTGTCCAGTAAAGCTGCACAATGGTCAACAACAACTAGCACCCAGGTGTGGATTTAACAGTATCAGTGTGAAGTAAGACGCTGCTAAAAATGACCATGCATGCTCAGCAAACCTTCCCTGGTAATGTGAAGTGTTTTTTTTTTGTTGTTTGTTTCTAAAAACTACAGTGCAGTACAGCAATTTTTAGCAAGCGAGTGCTTTGCTACTTTCATTTGAAAAAGGGACAAAAATGGGGAGTGTTTTATGAAAATAAAGGAACAGAATGATGGGCACCATGCAAGGCTATTGATGGATGAAGAAAAATAAAGTACACTGGCTTGTCTGTAAGGATACGGATGTGCTTATAATCCGATAACATTTACCATCACACATCCTGTAGCGCCATTAGAGTATGAACATAAACCACACGTCATACGTCATCTGACCACAAAAGACACTTGCCAGACCACAGCTTAACCTCTGGTCACCTCACAGTCCCGAGAAACAAAACATAGACGCACACTACATAAACTGACCACTAACAGCACACACACGCACGCACGCACGCACGCACACACACACACACATGCACACACACACATTTGCTCTGCAGCCACAGACATGAGGCATTTAGGGAACAGAATGGAAAAGGATTTAATTGAGTCTTTGATCATTATAGAATTACCATGTGCCTTCTTGGCACCCTGGTTATTGTTTCATGGATTAATCGTTTTCATTCCACAAATTGTGGAATCCACACAGCAAATCAGTGTGCTGCCTGCTTGACACAGATATGCAGTTGGAGCAAGGGAATTTTAATGTGTTCTTGCCCTCCAATTGGCTTTAGCCGTCCATGCGACTTGATTTATTTGAAAGATTGGTTTTATTGATTTACTGAATTAATGTGGTGCCAGTTTAATCAGTGTGCTATGGAACTATGCAGAATTTGACATCTCTGTGAACTCAGATGAATTGAGTGTACAATATTGATCTGGTTATCCACAGTATTTATTCAGCTATTTGTCTAAGAGCTGATTAATTCAGTGTGTACGAAATAATGTAGGTGCATGTTTATGAGGCTGTGCGAGTGTTTATGTTTGTGTGTCTCTTCCTCTCTCGCTGTATATTTGCGTAACTGGTAATTGCTTCTGTTATGGACTGCAGGTTTCACCCTTTTATTGGAACAGCAGCATTTACGATTTACGGCTTTTCTTTTCTGTACATGCAAAAGCTGCCACTGTATGTTATGAAACCGCATGCAGCTCAGCATGTGCATGTTCAGTGTTACTATAATGCCTGAGCACACATTTGCACACAAACACGCTAACGCACAGTATATGCCTGTAAGAGTTCTGTGTTTGGATGTGTGCAGCGTGTGAGGTATCATCGTGAAACATCGATATGAGTTGTAATTGCAGGCTGAATATTGTCGGGCTGGAGCGGTGTTCAGCACCGGTGTGGTGGTGATTGAGCAGTATCTGTCAAATAGGGCCAGAGGAGGGAGAGCACTTCTCCAATTAGAGCCAGCTCAGGATGGATATGGATGCTTTCTGACAGCTGTCTCATCTGATTCGACTGCATGTGGAAGAAGAACATTTGTTTGGAGATGTTTGTTTAGGCTCATTATGGATAAAAGCACAAGATTCACACATCTTTTTCCTCCTATTCCATGTGTAATGGAGGACCACCGATGTTGATATTATACAGAAGAGAATCTCAGCTGTCAGTTCATACAGCTAGTTCTGTGCACAAGACATTGTGCAGCCCTAGCTGTAATCCTACAAGGCTATTTGAGTACGCAGGGGTAAAGACAATTGACTGGATTAGAGAGATCATCAGCAAAGAAAATGATGAATTTCTGAGGCTTGGCTAGTACTTCTGCAGTGGCATCCTAATACGGTACGCTATTATATATACTGTTACAGATCCCAAAAGCTATTGTTGATCCTGAAAGCTATTGTAGATTCCAGCGAGAGGAGTTGCAAACTGTTACTTGAGGGTAAACTCAGCCATGTAATGAAATGAATACTGCAGGAATTTTAACTCCAACTCCATGTGTTTATTTAATCATATGACATGGACTGCAGCTCAGGTCAAAATTACCATACGAGTTCAAACACATGCAAAGGGCAGCATTCAGTATTCTGCTGGCATTTCTGCTGTGCATTATATTACACTGTATATAGTTAATAAGATGAATGACTAAAGATACTTTTCCTTAGGGCAGGGAGGTATTTCCCTTTTGTAAGGAATGTATAGACTGTGGCCTGTGCCTGAAATTCTTTGCTTGCATTCTGTAGCAATTGCACACAAGCATTGTGGTTCAAATAGCGAGTGCATATTCAATAGGTTAATCCATGTTTAATATACAATTTATATTGTATATTAAACATGGATTAATACACTATGAAGCTCAGGCAGGCTGCAAGAACACTGCATGAATGCAAGATGAGCGGAACATCGTACACTGACAATAAGCAACAACGAGTCCTACAATGTAAGTTGATCAGCTGTCGATAACTCTCAGAAACCAAAAGCCCACTGCTCTGAGTTGAGTGACTGCCTGTCTTACTGTCTGCCAGACTCCATTAACATATTGTTCAATTTGACTGTTATAAACATCTGCTCCTTCTAAACGATTATTCATGATTTCTAATGACTCATAAACAGACATGCACTCATTCAGCCAACATTCAGCATTAATTTGAAACGGGCAAGCAATAACACTTATTCCAGCCTGGAAAAGAAATTTCAAAGGGGGACACTGTGGCTGTAGAGTTGTGAGAGAAGTGAGTATTTCACTTCAGCATGTTTCTTTGATCTCTGATCACATATGATGGTAATTTTATGATTTTTTTTTTTTTTTTACAGTAAACATATCACAGATTTCTCCTTTAAGTGGGACGGAGAGCTACTTCCATTTTGTAAGAAATGTATGGATTCTGGATGCATGAAATTCCTTGCCTGCATTTAAAGATATGGTAGGCAACCTTCAGTACTATGCAGCATTTTTACAGATTTCCGTTTATGCCACAGAACTACTTTATACTCAGAGAGGTTACAAGAGTGCTAGTAACTTGATTATAACCACATTAAGGCCGTAGTCAAATTATTGCTGCTGTCATGTAAACATGTCAACTGGATTATCTTAGTTGAATTAAACCCAGAAGTAAAGAAAGGACAATCCAATTGTATGACCTTGAAATCAGTCTTTTGCTGTTTTGATTCTGTGCTGTTTTTGTTCTTTGTGAAGCGGTGTTTCTGTACAAACAAACAGCAGCATGACTAGCAGTGGAAAACAAAGCAAAACACACATGTTTTTTTGGGCATCAGCAAAGTGGCTTTCATGTTACAACTAACTCTGCAAGTGACAGAGCCTGTGTTACAGGGTTGTGTAAATTCATCATCACAACAAAACACTGACACATACTGTAGTCCCTCAGTTTTCCTTTTGGCACCAAAATGATGTTTTGTTCAGCTGCCCTGCATCAAACAAATCCTGTAAACCAGTGGTTCTCAGTCTTTATTGGGCCAGGTCCCCACTATCTATTATTCAGATCCCTTACTGTCCTCCATTGAAAAAAATGTGGAGTCATTATAATATTATATATATGTATATATATCATTAAAATATAATGTTTGACATTCAAACTCTGATTAGGTCTAAAACAGCAGCCAATCAGACAGAATTATTATTATTATTATTATTATTAGTAGTAGTAGTTGTTGTTGTTGTATCAGTATTAGTATTTGTATTAAATTACACAGAGTTGACGTTGAGCAGCTGCAGGATGTCAGAGGGGAAACCAGAAAATATTTTCAGCATAAAATATTTTACCCAAGTCAGTGAATCTAGTTGTGAAGTTCTACTTTTGCACTTTTTTGTGAGGCGCGGCCCCCGAAACACTCCAGAGCACGAAGGTATTCTCCTTTCATGCTCCGACAGCATCATAAAGCGAGAAAGCGTTTCAAATTTTGTGTTTGCCCCTGAGTGCAGGCTGAGTCATCAGTAGTTTTTAATCGTTTTCCAGGAAAAAAACAAATGCTGAAATAATAGCTGAAGTAAAAATACCTGAGAATGCCAACAGAATGACTTTTTTTTCATTGTTGGGCCATGCAGGCTCTGGCATACAGGTGATATAATTAAACTGGTTTTAGAAGGTTGCAGACCACAGTATTTGGCAAGCAGGACTAGTTGCAAGTTTAAACTCATGTTATTGTTAATATTTGGTGTAAGCACACCAGGAACACCCCACAGGAACACTTCAACACTCCCTTTTCAGAGTTATTGTTTCCACTGCCCCCGATGATCTCTGAATACATTTGGGGGGGGGTACTATCGCCCCTGCTGAGAAATGCTAATGTAAACAATGGCTACCGAGTAAATCTAGTTACAAACTATAATGGTTGCACAGTGGCCTTGAAGGTGCTCATTAACAGTGAACATGTTATACACTCTTAGAAATAAAGCTACTAACTAGAACCATATAGGGTTCTTTGGCTTGTTCCCATAGGAAAACCTTTTTGGTTCTTGGCAGAATCTTTTATAAAGGTTCCACTTGGAACCCTTTCAGAGAGGTCTACCTAGAACCCAATATAAAGGGTATTACCAAGAACCATCTGTTTCACCCAGAACCCTCCATGAGAAGTTCCAGCTGCATTTCCATCAGTTTCAGTAGAACCAAGGACATGTCATCAACAGAGGGTGGTGCACAATGCACAGCAACCTGTAGAAAATGACATGCACATTTTTGGTTCCCAAGGAAAACCCTTTTTGGTTCCGATTGTGAACCAACTTTACAGGTTGCAAACCACTTTCTATTTTGCGCAAATGAGTTATATCCAGAATCTTTTTTATTATGGTACAAAGAACCCTTGACGAAAGATTTCAGCAATCTTTGAATAATTCTTTCTTCCAGAAATGTATTTTTTTTTTTTTTTT
>JAJHUR010073688.1:0-21854 GCA_027495735.1 Lutjanus campechanus
TGGCATATAATCACTCGACTGGAACAACGTGTTAACACATTTAGCGCAGGCATGAGGACGTTAACCTTGAAGGAGTGCAGGCTGCTGCTGCTAGCACTGCTAACGTTAGCCACACTGTGTGGCAGCCAATGTTATGATGTGTGGTCTGAAAAGAGTTGATAGAGTTGCTCTTATGTTTTGTAGAATAATTTGCAATGTTCATAATGAATGGCGCAAAGTGTCACACTTCAGCAGCATTTAAAATATAATTTGGTTCTTGAAGAATGTGATTAACGCCTCCAAATGGCTCTTAACACAATATTTTTTAGACAAAGTTTAACCTTAGCAATTAATAAATTGTGCCCAATTCTGACTGTTTTCTGAGTGTTTGATTACTTTTAGACTAGTTAATTAGTTAAGTTTAGACTAGTTAACTAGTCTAAATTAACATTTTTGTTTAATCGACAGGGAAATTAGTTGCCAGGAACAGCCCTTTCCAAAGTAAGATCTCATGGGGGCACGCTGGAAGGAGAGGGATTTCCCATTTCAATAATAATGGAGAGGTTGACATGTGTAGATAGTCAGGTATACTTTGAACGTCTTCACAGTGGCGTAGCGTGACAACTCCTGCCCCCACTCAGGCCAGACCAGTGTATCTGCCCTTGTTCCAGCACCACCCAGGACAGGATGTGCTCAGCCAGCCAGAGAGGATTTGGTACCTCTGTCAACACCCATGAGCGGCCTGACAGATAACACAGGATTAACGGATTGTTCCATCATTGCACGGTGACAGGGGAAACAGCAAGAAGACAGTGTCATTTATGTGCTAAATTGCTTCTACGGCATGAGAGGCCTGACCATCTCTCCTCAATACACCTGGTGTCTTATGAGGCAGTGAGCGTTCAACAAGGTCCCAATACTGTGCCTCAATACTCCAACTCAGGGCTACAAAGGCTGAGTGGGCTAATGAATGAATGACAGATTCAAACGCTACTCAGACTACATTGGCACATCGTGCCTGCAGCGAGGATGGTGATGTGACTGCACGGGTGACCTTTAAGAAGACGCTGCCTTCTACTTCTTTCGGCTGTCCCAGAGATGGAGTGGATGTTTGTCTAAATAAATAGCCCCTGTGAAGAGCAGGTTTCATTTGTTAGTCTTGCTGCCTGCAGGGATCAATCAAAGCGGGGAAAAGGAAGGCACAAAATAGAAATCGATATGTAAGGCAGGAACTGGACCAACCATTTTAGAGGTAATTAAAGAACAGTCAGGGAAGCGGGCACAGAAAAAGGAGCTATACTCATGTGTTGACGACAAGATTTTTCTTGTAGCTTCTAATCTGATCCTCATTTGACAAACAACAGGCTTTAATGTAATTATTTTGTCTATTTTGGGGGCTTTTCTGTGTAGAAACCTCATTTAGATGTTATTGGTTAGTGGAGGACGGCAGAGCTTTACTATCCAAACAGTTTCCAACCTTTAGCCAAGGAAAGATTATGAATCCCTCTGTTATCTGCTTTATGAACACTGTCCACCTGGACAGCCGGGTGTGATCCATCAAAACAGCAGCTGGTCATAACCACATAATCTGACATCGCATGAATAAACCGGTGGGAACAAACAGCAGTAATCTCCTTTTATCTTTGTAGCAAGACCTGATAACAGCTCTGAGTGACTGGTGCATTCAGTCCTCCTGACAGTCTGCCTGACACCGAGTCCGGCCGGCTGGGGACACACTCGCAGTCTGGTCTGATGCCAGTATAACTGATAGGGCTCCACAGTGCCTTTAACAACCCTGTCACAGCTCTCTCTGAGGCCTCGTTAGAATCTGGAGGGGACAGTGGACTCTACAGCTGGGCACACACAGACCCCTGCACCCTGTTACTCGGGGCAATCACAGTGGAATCGTCCACATGCTCTTGATACTTTGTTACCTGCAATTTATTTTTTCTCTGTCACATAGATGTCAAGAATCTGCAGAGAAAAGCTTGCAGTGGAACTGTAAAGTTGTTGGGGTTTTTTTTTGCTGTTGCTGGGCTAAACAATGGATGAAGCTTCATGGAAATGTACAGTGATGATGTGAGTTACTCTACAGAGTATAAAAGACTAATCTGCTGACAAAAAACAAGTGGTTGAATTATGATGGAAAACTGCCACAAACTATATCCTGGAATTTAAAAATGTCTATGAGACCCTCACTCTGCTCGCTCTCCTGTCTTCATTGTTGTGGAAGTCTTCTAAGTCTGATTTGCACTAAAATAAGATGAACTTTTACCACCACCCCCCAAAAAAGTTTAAAATGAAGAAAGATTAAAATAAAACTCAGTTTAGTTTTGATTCTAAATCAAGATGAAATTGAATTCTGTTGGAGCAAAACTCCAGCTGTCACAAAATGTGATCCAGGATTAACTTTAAACTTACACTTGAGGAGGTTTAACTTTTAAAATGGCTGCCTTTTTTAAATGGATTGAGCAAAATAATCAAGTTCCTCAAAGAAAATTTTTTCTTGTAGAAAGTTAAGGGACAGATTCAACCTAACTAAGTTTTTTATGATGTGTCTTTTCCATGTTTCACTTCAGCTGATTCGGTTGAAATAGTCTGCCCATTACTGTTTTTTTAATGTCTACCTGGTGTAAGCCTGGAGGGGATCATGTGATTGCTTGTGTGTATATGTGTGTGTGTGTGTGAGTGTGTATGCGTGATCAGTGGACCTGGAACTTGTCTGCAGCTAATCTTGAATACTACTGGACCAATTAGCCAAATTTTGTGCACATTCACAGCTATATTCTGAAGGACGCCTGTGATTCTCAATAAAAAAAATTAAAAAAAACTTGAAAAACCTTCTTTTTTATGCCTCCACACCAGGGGCAGCTGTGGAGCGCCTTGAGGGAATTTCTTCAAACTTGACACAGTTACCTCACTGTGCTCTAGGTCACTGTTACTTCAAAAAAACACGTTTTTGGCCATAACTCAAGAATTCATGTTCTAATTATGACAAAATTTTACACAAATGTCTAATGGAATACTAGCAATGCTACAGAGTGACTGCTTTAAACATGTGATTCTATTACAAAATAGATGGAATTGTAATCCTTTACAGTTACTAACAAAAAACATGTAACTAAATTATAGTTACTGATCAAAATGTTGGCACTTAAATTCAAAAATTATTTTTGGGTTGCCTGTCGGAGATCTGCACTGTGCTGAGTGCACTCTTCTGATTTTGTTATTTGTCCATTAATTAATTTAATGATTTAACCAACAGGTTTTTCTCAAAGGTGGAGCATTAACTAATTTTTTAACTAGCTAGCACACAGTGTGGTGTTTTGCTAACTTTTTAGTCAACTAGCAAACAATGCAACTATCTGTTTTAAATTGAACACACAGGGATCTCCATATTTATTAAACTCTATTTAGTTTTGGTTTACATCAATAAAATTGGCTTTACTGGACAGAGAGTAGTTTTTAATTGTCCAACAGAGCTCTGCTGACTTTTAAATCTGGATTTACTAGTTTTAAACTTAGCTTGACATCTATACATCAACACAGATCTGGAACTGTTTGTGTGTCTTTTTGTGATTCACAAAACAAATGAACCTTATAGTACCAAGGTGCATGCACGCACGCACGCACACACACACACACACACACACACACACACACACACACACACACACACACACACAAACATTCAGACACACAGAAAGAGCAAGTGAAGAAACGCAGGTGCTGAGTAAAAAGTCTCATATTCCAGCTGGAAACCAAACTTTCATCCGAGCACTGTTCATCAGATTCATTTGGTCTTTTGAATTGACATGGAATAACTTTAGCTCCAGGCTCACCTGCTCCGGCAGCCATGCATCAGCGGAGTCCTGCTTAATACCCTCACAGCACGGTATTACTTATGGCATTAATGGCAGTCGCTGCCACGTCTCTATCTATCTGCCAGGCCTCCAAGTGACAAGCGCTGGCGCGATCATCAGCCCAGTTAGGCTGCAATTCTTCTTCCTCTGCCAGCTCAGAGCCCTAGGTATTTCACAAACGTCCCTAGATGAAATTAGATTTTTAGCACTTCTGAAAAGACTTTTGCTCTTTCGCTGTCACGGTTTTCTTTGGAGAGCAAAGTTTTATTCCTCAAAGAACAATAGTCTGGATAGATAAACTCAGATGTGTCATTTTCTTAGAATGTAATTATAAAACAAAAGCGTACAATTACCCTGCACTGCCGTTGAAAGACTCCAGTAAATTGACCATTTAGAGAACAGAGTGAGAAATGAGCGTGAATCACACTGGCAGTCTATTAAAATGAAATAATGAAATAATAAGCATCAGTATAAACGCCATGACTCACTTTCTGCTGAAAGATGGCCCTGACAGCTCTGAGTAAGTGTTATAACGCCTTTAATTTCATATAGCAACTCAATATTCTAATTACTCTGTCAAACACTGCCAAATGGCTCTCACTTGCATCAATTTGCTCTTTAACGTGTGCAGTTACACTAATTATCCCCATATAGCTTGTAGCAGGACTGAGAGACCTGAGTATATTTCTCCCTACATCAAGGCTACAATTGAAAAATATACTATAATGTAGCGACCCAGTACATCAGGCACCTACATGTCCAACTAAAACTCCACTAAAGCACTGTAAACTGCAATGTAAGTTCAAGACTTTTTCTTTTTTCTTTTTTGGTGTGTACTCTGACCTCATACTCAGGACCCTGCTCCTCCTCCACCTCGTATGACACAGTCTGGATCTTCACATCCTTCTCCCCTTGTATGCTGTCCAGAGCATTTTCTGTGGAAACTCCGTCCAGAACAGTGTCCTTACTCTCTGTGAATGTGGTCTCAAAGCTCTCGCTCTTGGAGTCCTTGCTGTGGAGACTCACGTCATCCTTGTACAGGATGAAGTTGGGCCGGTAGAAGGCCTCCACGGCCAGGTGCAGGGACGTGGCATCCAAGAACTGTTGAGTCTTATGCTTGCCATTAGTGTCCGTGTAGTAGTAGCCAATGAGGCTGTCCTGGTAAGGCTGGCTCGGGTAGTCACACTGGTAACCCTGGTAGTCGTTGGGCACTGCGTGCCTGCTGGTTTTGTCCAGCAGGGGGTTCTGGAGCTCACTCAGGCTCTCCATGATGGCAGCTTCAAACGTCTAGTGGATCAGTCCAAAAGGTTTGGCAGTCTGGCAGCTGGAAATACATATTGAGTACAATTAAATTTGACTTATATTACTTGAAAGGGACTGCTCACCCCAAAATAAAAAATACATGTTTCTTCCAATCTGTAGTGCTATTGTTTAGGATTCAGTTGCTGAGTTTTGGAGATGCCTGCCCTCTCTCAAATGTAATGGAACCAGATGGCACTCGGCTTGTGGTGCTTAAAGCGCAAAAAAACAGAAAAACAAAAAAACAAAAAAACAAAAAACATTCAATGTCTCTTTGCAGAAATCGTGACCCAGTTACAGAGAAAGGAAGTAATCAAGTACACATACTTCATTCCTGTACTTAGTAAGTAGAGTTTTCAGGTATCTGTACATTCCTCAAATATTTATTTTTCTGACAGCTTTTTACTTCCTACATTTTAACACGAATATCTGTACTTTTTACTCCTTTCATTTTCAACTGGATTGTTACTTTAGTTTTAATGAATTTGTGGAGAATTATTATTTGTTTTGCATCACCGCATACTGCCTTTCCAACATCACGACTAATCTCAGCCTCATTAGATGGGAAAGTAACAAACAGAAAAACATGGTGTATCCATCAGTGCATATCACGCTTTACAGGCGTTAATAAGACGAAAACAAGAGAGGGAGAGGGAGACTAAATAACTTTTTTTGAATATAAAAAATTGAATCAATACTTCTGCTTTTACCAGTCTTTTTTTATACAAGTAACTGTATGCCCACTCGAGTAAAGAATGTGTGTACTTTTGCAACCTCTCACTAAGAACTGAAGATAACACACAAACCTTGTTGCAAGCAGTTTCATGAAGGAACTGTTTTAATTCTACTGTACACCAACGGTATCTCTATATAGAAGGAAGTGTGCATCTACTCATGGAAGAGAGGTTCATGCTCATGACAGTGCAGGATGTAAATATTAATGGTTCTCCTTGGCTGAGCTGTAACCTCTGTACTGTTCGTAGCAAGGTTTGTCGTAGGCAACTGGACTTGATAGAGTTCTTGAAGACGTTATATATATGTATATATATATATATATACTGTATATATATAGCCTATATATATATATATATATATATATATATATATATATATATATATATATATATATATATATATATATATATATATATATATATATATATATATATAGATAGATAGATAGATAGATAGATAGATAGATAGATAGATAGATAGATAGATAGTATCAGGAACCCTAGTTCCTACATGAAATTGCTCACATTATCTGTGGATAACCAGATCATGAATTCTGGAAAGAGACATTGCATTTTATTTTTTATGTTTTTTGTGGCTTTTAGGGTTTTACTGGACAGGATAGCTGAAGTGAGGACAGGAAAAGGCATGACATGCAGCACATGGCTGCAGGTGGGAGTCAAACCCACGGCCGCTGCAGATGGCTCAGATCTTGGGACATCGGGTGCACGCTCTACCATCTGAGCTCCCTGGCCACTGCTGTTGAGTTTTTCAAATGTATTTTTTTGGCGCTTTGAGCACCACCAGCCGAGTGCCATCTAGTTAATGGGTCTTAGATGCATAAATAGCACTACAAGCCAGAGGAAAAATATGTATTTTTGTGTCCCTCTAAAAAAGAAATAACAAGCAGTTCAATTAAATTATGGCACATTCTTGGGAAAATACAGTTAATCTTAGGCTGCAGTGTAGCTATCCAGTCAGACCCAACATTAGGTTTTTCATAGAACATGAATTCAGTGGAGGAAATATTTCATCTTGTTTGGCAATCAGCATTCCTCTCGCAGACTCTCACCCGTCTGAGCCATAAAATCACCATCTGCTGCATGTTCAACTGTTGCATCTCACACCCTCAGATTCACATAAACATGTAGGGGAAAAATATATCCCACATATCACGGAGGCCTATATCGAAAACCAGGGAAAGTGTGGCAGGTGCTGCTGTAGTTTGCACTGCATACTGATGACTTTGTCTGTGAACTGGCCTCCCTGACTCCTGTGCCTGAAGAGTGGGTTAAATGAGTGGAGATCAGTTAAAAAATTAGTGGTTTATCTGTAAAAAAAACAAAAACACAGGAACACTGTCAGGAGAGGCCGTCACTAAGGCAACAAGTCCGCCAATTACATGCCGTCCGATCTGAGCATGTGAGTAAGCAAATATATTACTTTGTTTTGCAAATCCAGCACCAGTGGTCTGTCCCTTCTGGCCAACAAAGACCTTATCCATCAAATGAATCTAGCATCCCATGTAGAGCTGCAATAACTAGTCAATAAATCAATTTGTCAATTGAAAATTTGTGGCAAACTATTTTGATAAGCTATTGATCGTTTCAGTAATTTTTCAAGCAAAAAAAGTCTAACATTTATTGGTTCCAGCTTCTTAAAGGCATAGTTTGGATAATTCAATGAGGGTTTGTATGAGGTACTTATTAATATTCAGGGTATTACCTGCAGTAGATGGCGGTTGACACGACCTCAGTTTGGAGAAGCAGAGAGAAGCACCAGCATGGAAGCTAGGCAATGTACGGCTGTGGACAGGGTCAGCAAAAAAAGGTGTTTTAGCCACTTAAAAAAGGACCATCTAAAAAAATCTATATCAGTTAAACTGTCAGCTGTATTAAGAATATTTTCACTGCTTTACCTTGTCATCAGACAGCCTTTTCTTATGGAAAACCACCGTTATATAAGCCAAGTATCACTCTCTCTAAACCAACCCAACTCCTTAGGTGAAATCTGTCATTTTACCTCACAGAACACTGGCCTTGCTGGTCTACCGCTGCCTAAATCTGTTAGATTCATTGTCTTACTTGGGACTTTGGTGAAATTGAACTATTCATTTAGAAGTCAAACAACAACACAAACACTAACCAACCGAGGCAGCGCTAGACGAGCAACTCCTGTGTTATGCAAAGTGATTAACTTCGCCTATGGAGTTTGGTTGAATTGAAGAAAGTGATATTTGGTTTATGGCAGTTTTCTTGGCAGAAAAGGCTGTCTGATGGCAACATAAAGCAGTGACAATATTCTGAATATAACATACACTTAAACTGATACGGATTTTCTTAAGTGGCTAAAATGTGTTTTGCTGTTGACCCGTTGGTACGCGGAGGGATATCACACGTTTTTAAGAAATGAAATAAATGAATTCAAAAATGAAAAATAAAATAAAAAACAAAAATTTTTGAATTAAAATACATAAATATTTGATGACTGAAATGTAATTTAAAATAAGTTTTTATCTTTCCTGTAGTTTTGTCTCAGTCTCACCTTTCTACATAGTCACAACCATGCATATAGAGCATGCATACATCATCTATGATTACTGGTAGTTAAAAGCTAAACTGTAATGGTAAGATAGTAAGTGGAGGTAAAATGAAATGGGAGCTACGATGAAGAGAAGTGTAGACCTGCTCGCACTACACAGCAAAAAAACAGTATGGTGGTACTCAGAGGGCTCAGTATTTTGTGAGGTAGTACACGGTGTAAAAAGTTTGAGAAACAATGGCTTAGCTTCTGTGCTTGTACTCCTGCTGCTTCTCCAAACTGAGGGCTTGCTGACCGCCATCTATTGTTACTACTGTCTATCGATAAGTACCTCATACAGCCCCACTTCAAATAATCTGAACTATCCCTTTAAATGTGAGGATTTGCTGATTTTCTTGAGGAAAGTCTCTGTATTTTGGACTGCAGGTTGGAGAAATGAAGCAATTTCAAGACATCACGTTGGGCTCTGGTAAACAATTAATCACCAAAAAAAAAAAAAAAAAAAAAAAAAAAAAAAAAAAAAAAAAGGTCCTCAGATTAATTGGCTAATGAAAGTACTGGCTAGTTGCAGCCCTAATCCTAGGTTTTATGAAGAAACAAGATAATAGCCACAGAGCTGCAGCTGCAGTATACTTTGGAACTAGTAGAAAGTAACAAATCAAGTAATTTCATGCTATTTTGTTGAAAGTGAGGCGAGAAATGAGCCACTGGGTGGAAATACATGAGAAAATTTAGAGATTTTTCTCATATTAGTGGTAAAGCAGGGTTTGATTTATGAGGTTTGGGAGTTGATTGAGCTGCCCAGACCTGGACACAAAAACACAGGGGCCGAGCAAAATAACCCAAAAATGTAATGCCATCTAGTGCACCATTACAAACAATAGCCTCCAGACATGTATCCATGCTTCAAAAAAATTACAAAATAAAAGCCCTCACAAAGCTGATATTTATGGCAGAGTATTGTATTTGTTTGCAGTATATTGCCTACATACATATGCAATGATTCCTGCCCTGCAGAGAAGACATGTAGATCTACAGAAGACCTTTGGCCCCTGTGACCCCTGGAGAACAAAAGCTCATGCAGCCACAGTAGCTGTTTGACGTGGAGAAGCAGCATGAATAATGTGGGCCAGTGGCTGAATCTGAGCCCACACACACGCCCAGAGACTCTCAGTATCTTCCAACACCGTGTGTCCTGCGGTCTCCATTCTCACATGCTTTTTCCGAGGCTCTCCAGATAACAGGGAATTCCATTACACACTACATTAGACAACAAAAACCACATCCCACAGCCACAAATAATTCATCTGACAGGAGGAGATGATGATGTGCACTTAGCATGTGTGTGTGTGTGTGTGTGCTGAGACTCCACAGTTATTAATAATCATGAGCACATTCTCTGCCTTCTCTTTCTGTTTTAGTCTATTGAGAACATTTTTCATACACATCTATATATCTCAGTCTCCTTATTTTCCTCACACAAAAAAAAACATGATGATGAGATCAGACCTTTTTTACTTCATAAAATTGCAAGTACTTCCTTTACAAATTTTATGAGCTGATCATGAGGGAAATCTTTCTTCTTTTTTTTCCCACTATTTTGCTATTGTATACAATAAAAAGATCTCTTATCTACCCTGGAGAAAAACAGACTTCGAAAACCATCTTACCTGTAGTGGAAAATCCTCCCGCAGCTTTGTTCAGCATCGTTCCTCGGCGCAAACTGAGTCGATGGATACGGACCTTTCTACTTCACATTGTTATCAGTTTTAGGATGAAAACAAACATATGGCATCCGTTTTAAAAGGAAGTTATTCCGTGTGTGTGAGAATGGACTTTGGTCGCGGAGCTCTGCCCGCCATGGTACCGCCGCTGCGTCTGACAGGTAGATTTTACGCACAGTATCACACTGAGCTCAGGCTCCAAAACAACTCCGGCAGAGGCTGAGCTCACTCCAGCCAACTGATTGGCTGCGTGAGGCGCGCTGCACACTCCAATACCGACCACGGATTTGACATTTCCAAACTCTTCTTGCCTTGCCTGGGCGTCTTCCTCCATCTCAGTGTCTCATCATCTGCTGGCTGGGGTGTTTTACGCCCCCCTCAGAGGTGCTTTTTTTGTAGAGTCCTTTGGAAACAGGTTGGCTGCCTCCTGGGAGCCACTGTTTTAAGTCCTAGGGGAGAACGGGGACAAGTGCAACATTTTTTTTTACATTTTCCTTCATGACTTACAGAGTACTTGAAATACACTAGTCAGCTTTTGCTATAAGATGCACACTAATTATTAATGCAAATGCTATATTTTCACAAATAAGGACAAAACTATGAAGTCCCTTTTACGCTGGGCAAAAAGCCCACAAACACCCACTAACATCTGGCTTTTGTCTTCAGTGGGCAAAGGTGCAATCAGCATTCAGTCCCTGTTCAAATGACAGGTATTTATTGGCTCCACCTCCAATCGGCAGTGATATAAACACACAATATCAGTTATGATAATTCTCACCCCTTGCCAACGGGGACAATGAAGACTTGCTGTTCCCATCAGTAATTTCTGCAATTCATTTGCTTCTTTTTCATACATTTGTGCTACTTGGCTCAATTCAGTTTTGCTCAGTGTGTCAGACCAGTGCCCACTTTAACTTAGAGTATATGCGCTTCTCTTAAGTAGAGCATCTGAATGATGGATAAACATTATATTTTCTGTAAATTCTTAACAATAAAAGTGCCATTATTTTCTCTATTTATAAAAACTTAAATTGTGATGCAGCAAAATTAGGAAATGTTGGGTTTTCATCAGCAGTAACACAATTCCTATCCAACTGACAGCACACATGAAACAGTAAAATAAGGCAGAGACCCCAACGTACAAACAGAGAGAAACTAAACTTCAAACCACAGAAATTCAGTTAGAAGCTACGAAAGTATTAAGAGCTGAACAAACAGACACACTAGTTAGCAACAGCTAGATTAACAGTTTATTCATGTTAATTTTTAACCAATAAATTGGAGATAAAATTGATGTAAGTCTAAATTTACAGTCTTCTAAACTGTAGACATCAAAAGAAAAATACTGCACATTAAAAAGTAACCTTTCAAAACAGCAGAGGTGAAAATTGCTTCTGTTCCGCAGGCAGAGAGAGAATCCTACTGAGCATGTGCAGAATAAGCTTGTTTCTGATTGGAGGAATTAAGTGGTTACAATTCCCCCATGTTAAATTGTTAAATTGGTCTCTGCTCCTCATAAGATTTGTGTCCTGAAATAATTATATTGCTTGTATTAATTGCTTGCTTAACTGAATGTTAAAGTGTTATGAGAATGCCCACTATTGTTGAAAATGCACATCACACAGATCATTTTTCTTCTTCTGCTACATGAATTTCAGGATTCCCCTTCTTCACATAAAGTGCCAGTTACCTTAATTTCCTCGTCCCTTGTCTCTATGATGTGCGTGGCTGTGAAATGGTTCCAAATATAGCCCAGAAATAAGCCACTATTAAATTCATTGCACATTTATATTTGATTAATATTTCAGACAAATCCCATGCATTTATCATGAGCCTGCCAATTTGCTTGTGCCTTTAACCCCACTCTGCTAAGCTGCTTATGATTCCATGCCACAATTTATCATTGTAAACACGGTTTACATAACATTAATATAGATGTATTTCCCATGCAAGCAAATGGGTGACATAATAGATTCCACACAGCAGCACAACTAAGCCTTATTTATTTTGATCCCACTGGAGAATAATAATGACATAACTACAGTATTTAGAGGGCCACCGTCTGTGGTTTAGACACATGTAAAAACACACTAAAAACAGTGAAGCTGTAATGCTACGCCAAGAACTAAAAGACTGATATACAGCTACCGAACCCGGGACACATATCTTATTCAGAAGGAGCACTCTGTTCCACAGGCTCATAAAAATGTCTGGAGTTAATAATGTGCAAGCCCAGGCTCTGTCACTTTCACTGGGAGATGCATTAAGGTGCTGATGGACACTTTATGGGGGAAACATGGGGCTGCATTTATAAGACTGGGCACACATGAGCTGCGTCCCTCCCAGAGTCACCTTGTGTTCACATGCACGAGGCGACGTGGCATAACAGCCCCGCCGTCTCCGTGATGGATACCCCTCCCTCAGGAGACGAGTATATTAGAAGAGGGGGTGAGGAGGGGACCAGAACCTGCAACCGTTTATCCATTATTCCTCTTTCTCGTCTCTCTCACGCTCCATCAGCCTTCACAGCAGGATTCAGAGTAACATTTTCTAATGAAGATCTGCATCAAAACGGCACAAGAACAACACATCCAAATCTAAAATGTGACACCACAAAAGCGTAACCAGAATCGCTCAGTGGTGCCACATTAAGCATAGTTTATGGGAAGAGAAGATTTCTCCTCGGACCGGGCTTTTGCCAGCTTTTTCTCTAGATGGACTGTGAATATTTATGGTCCTCACTGTGCCCCCTTCTTCTGCTCCATTTTCCACTCTATATTTAGGCACTGTGTCACTACAGAGCAGATGCACTATTTGTCAAGTATTTTTTTCCCCCTCAGAGTCATGTAATTTCAGGAAACAAAAAGATTATTGGAGCTGAATATTCAGGTATTCATGTGCAGCTGATTGACAAATAGCAACACTAAAGCAGAAAATGTTCTCCTGACGTTCCTCCGCCTCCGTCTGATATCGCAGCCAACTCTTGACACCGTGAACTTTCCTGAGGCCCATTAACCGGCTTTAATCATTTAAACACTTTTGGGAATTAATCAGCCTAATCCGATTGGCAGAGAAAGTATCAAACCACTTAATTTGATCTGGCCTAGCCGGCTTTTGTGAAGAAAAGAGGGATTTAAGCAGCTTTTCCCACATGGCCGTTCTGTGCATTATTTCGTGTTTGATTAAATACTTAAACAAAGCGTGTGCCAATAGAGGACCTCTGACCACTGACACAGCCACTGGGAATGATGAAATCAATGCAAAAATACAAAATTAAAGAGACAGTTAACCCCAATTCAAAAATACATATTTTTTCTCTGGCTTGTAGAGCTACTTATCTATCTAGATAGTTTTGGTGTTGGGTGGTAGTTTTAGAGATATCAGCCGTAGAGATGGTTGCCATCTCAGAATATATAATGGAACCAGATGGCACTCAGCTTGTAGTGCTCAAAGCACCAAAAATACATTTTAAAAGACTCAACAGCGAGTCTCTGTACAAAAATTACGACCCGGTTACTCAAGATAATTCACAGACCTTGTTGTGATTGTTTGTTTTTTGGCACTTTGAGCAAGCTGAGTGCCATCGAGTTCCATTCAAGAAGGGAGACAGTATGGATTTTTTTCTCACTGCAGTAAAAAAGTAGAAAAGTCTCATCTGATATTTCCCAGCTGCTGGAAAAGTAAAGTGTTAGCCCCGAAGTAAGCTGAACATGAAATGCTAACAATAGCGATACCTTTGTGCCTAAAACATCGGCTCCAATGAGATCATATCCCTTTCAGAAGCTTTGTAATCCAGCCTTGAACAGCAGCGTCATGTGTTGATAACATGTACTTAGCCATCCACTGGTAGTCCCATGATGCTTCAGGTTGAGTCTGTCAACCAATCTGAGAGTCCGTGTTCCTGATTTGTCTTGTGTGGCAGCGCTGATCCACAGTTGTATTAATAGAATGACATTAAATTTACCCTTCAAAATAAAATTTGCCATGAGGATGTCAATGAGCTCAACCCTGCGGTAGATGTTACGTGACCATGGTATTGCAATGCGGTTATCGTCACAGCCCTGGTCAGACATCTCTATGGCTGATATCTCCAAAACTCTGCAACTCATACCAATGCAATCTATATGGATGAATAGCACGACTGGTAAGAGGAAAAAGTTTTTGATTTTGGGATGAACTGTTCCTCTAAATATGTCTGGATACATGGTAGTTCATATTTGCAGCATAATTTAGAGATATTTGTGCATTTACAGCAGACGTTCAGACCAGCACTGTATCTGTCTCACTTGTCTCATGTCAAAAAGTCAAAGAGTTTTTATATTTGTGGTTATTTCCACTGCAGACATCAGGTGCTGTGTGAGTACCTCATCCATTTGGCCAAAGAGGTCAGTTTGCAGAAAGCAGTGGGACTTCAATCCCTGCAGCGCCGGGTTCAGGTGCAAGAGCAGGAGGAGGTGCGGCACATACGGGAACGTTTTGGCAGTAACAGAGGGCTGGAGCTCCTTCCAGACCTGGAGGCATGCTGCAAGCCTCCAACTGAAAACTCTCAGTGGAACGGCAAACCGCAGCAGCTAAATACTGCCTCATATTCACCACCACCTGACTCAGGGGTACAATGAGCTGGCCACGAAGGGGATGGCAGCGTCACGTCCTGTTCTGGGCTGAGAGAGAGTATGTAAATCAGAGTGGGTGATGAATAAGATAGTAGGTAGGTGGGGAAATAAATAAAAGATCCAGCTGAACAGCTTCAGGCAGTGGATATTTCTTCCAAAGGAGCAAATTGAGCTTAAGAGCCGACAAGCACAACAAAAGCTCTTTTATATAACTCAGTTTGTTTACAATAAAACGCTGCTATCTTGCTCCCGCAGAATTAATTTCAGAGCTGTATTACAGAACTTCACTTTAGTTATTTGTTAAGGTCTGATAGTGAAGCCAGGCGGTCTGCGGGGCATTATAGGAAATGGATTTATTGCCCTCTTACATCCCGAGAAAATGAAAATGAGTTTGACTCCTACAGTAGGTTGTCATAATGAAAAACATAATAGTCGGTGAATGCCAACATTATGAGAAGCAATTTCATTAAAGTGTTAGAAAGTTGCACAGTATGTGACTTTTCAAGGTCCTTCTACAAATGTTCAATCAGAATATTAACAGTATGTGTCTGGAAGTTGGCCCACGTCTGTGTGCCGACCGGTGCAAAAGGGGGGGGATGGATGTGCTGGGAGTCCCGAGGGACTGGCAGAGGCTTTTTGGCTTTGCAATTTTCCAACACACAAATGCAATATGTGTCAAATTAGCTGAAAGTGCTCCATCAGGAGGGGAGAGGTCGGAGTTTGTCATCCACAATTTCAGACAGAAGCACCGCTTTGTATCGCTCCCCTTCACCTATAAGCACATATTCCTTTAGCAGTGCATGAAAAATGCAAAGTGTGCAACTTGGGACAGATCCGGTGTGGAGGTGCAGTAGTTAACGTCAATCATAATTGGACTTCCTCCCACAGAAGGAGAGCGAACGAGGACAGTGGGGAGCTTCTCATCTTCACAGATCGCTGGCAGTGGTACAGTAGCCGACCGTTCCACTCGGGAGAGACGCCGCGTGCAGATTAATGGCATCCTCCGTGGTGAGATTCGAAAACTTCCATTAATGGAACACCAATGATAATTTATTTGGACAGCTGAGCTGCTTCTCTGTGAATAATGAAGTGGCCTTGGGATCATTAATATGATGGATTCCCTCTAATGTGGGGATGCTGTGCCAGAAGTCCTTGCTGTTAAAAAAAATATATAATAGCTGTGTGCTCTGTTTGCATTATTGATTTTCAAACTGAAAACAGGCATGATTTGATACCGACACTTTGTCTGTCTGTCTGTCGTTAAAGGGATTAAGTAATTTTTGAGAAATAATACCTCGGAGGATTACCATTTAAAACTAATGAACAGCACGTTAATCCTGTGGAGTGTTTGTTGCAGGTATACCAGGTGATGAGTCAGCCAGCCATGACAGTCTGCTGCATTACTTGCAGGGAAATGGTTTTATTCACAGTCTATCCCAGCAGTCCAATAAGAAGAATTAACAATTTAATGTGTCCAACTCTGCCAGAGCTGAAAGCCCCTGGTGTGTCACAGGGCCAGCCTGCATATGTTAGAGCTCTCCGCTTTAGGATTTCCCATTAAACCTATTAAACCATCTATTAAACGGCGGAGGATTTAGCGTTGCGTCTTCAATATGCTTCTGAGCAAAACAGAGCTGAGACGAAGCCAGATTTCCCAGTGTGTCAGTGGTTGTGGGACTGCTGTGGAAGGGCTATAAATAGGTGATCGTATAGAAGCTGCTGCAGGTTAAGCAGAGGAGCTCGCTGAGGGCCGGGTGACTCATCGCCCTGTCTCGTTCCATCATGTCAGTTACCTGGTGTCTGCACCTGTCACTGCACCCCCCACCACCACCTTAAAAACCACTGACTTGCACGCACAACAACAAGAGGCTGTTGAAGAGTGCATCACTGCACTCTACTAGACAAATATTTCCCCCAGTGTATTAGAGCAGCTATAAGCAAATTTATTTGTAATTATGAATTAAATTACTTTGTGTAATATAAAAGGAGTTAAATTACTTGTCTGACATTGTTACAGACAGCATGTTCTCCGCTGAAATTTCCGTTTCAGTCTGGAAAGTCTGGTTTTGTTTTGGCCTGTTGATTTTACACACTGCCCATATGTCCATTCACTTTACATGGAGATCAAATTAATGCAGAATGTTCACTGTACCGGACACATACACAGACAGAACCTATTAGTTCTGTTTATACAACTCTCTCTCTCAAGTTTACCGGACTGTTTGAAGCTTTTTAGTTCAAAGTGATTTTGCCCCATGACTTGTTGCTGCACCAGTACGTGACCTAAAACTTCTAAAATATGGATTGTCCTGTTATCAGGGTTATTGCTAATAAATAACTTTTCTATCTCATCTAGTTTTCTCTATGTGGACATCAACTAAATTAATAGAAGGTTATCAACCAAACATTTACTTTTGGCCATCATGTTTCTGCATACACGATGCCAACAGACAACTCGGCAGGTCATGTACCAACATTTTCATCGGCTTTCTGAGTTATTGCTCTGACTTGGTGCAGCGTTCACATGAATTTTCTCAGTCTGTAACTAATTTTTCCAATTACTGACACCATATGAATGCAGGAGTAGATACCAGATGTGCCCAGGGACCTGCATTTACGGATGACGTACATGTTACAATTGGCTGTGTCAAAAAGTGTATGGATGTTGTGTGTAAACACATGATTGGCTGTACATCATAAAGGAGCTGTGGTTGTGACCGTAGTAAAAACAAGAAGATATATTTTCCCAGAATGTTATTTTCCTCTTTTGTTTATTTCTTGTTACAAGTGACAGAACTCACTCAAAATGTTAGTTTGTATGGGCTTTAAACGTTGGGTTGTAGATCTCTGTGGTTTTAGTTCGTTAGCTAAAGTTAACAAGCTAATTAATCTAACAAAAGAATATTGTCCTGTACAAAAACAGTTGCTCAACAATTTCTAATGAACATTACATTGCTTAAATGACATCAGCTTTGTGCCTTGAGTTCTGCTTGTTTGTACATAGCATGTTTTCCAACATACAGCCATCATACATCAAAACGTGTCCATCACGTCACAGCAGCTCTGGCAGGCCAAGCACATAGTACCTGGATTAGTGACAAACCCACAGGGAGTTCCCATCATCACTACAGTGTGTTTTATCAAATTTCATCCAATTATTTTGATTTTGTGACCCACAAATGTACTGTTTTACTCTCACAGCAGGCAACTGTTTTCAGCAAAGAAGCTATAAAACCCATTTTATGCTACCTAGCACCAAATAGCAGACAAAATTAGCGACTAGCTGGGGAACAATGTGGAGCAGTTAGCAGTTAAACAGCATGATATTGCATCTTCACTCAGGTGTTAGTCAAGATCAAAAGCTGAAAAAGTGAATATTGCATCTTCATTCATCATCTGTTGTAAACAGGCACATGTTTAGCCACAACAACTTTGTATGTCAGCGTTCTGTTCACTGCTTGTTTCCACTGTCTCCAAATAGCCAAAAAAAAAAAAAAAAAAAATAGTTACTGAAGGTTGAGGAAGACCATAACTTTACCAGAGCTCTTTGACAAGTTGAAGCACAGTGGAGACATTTTCTGCTGAAGCCTAGATTGCTTTGTCTTAACTGTAGATTTAGCTAGCTTAGCTCCTCAGCCCTACTGCAGTGCTGGCACTTGTGAGTCCTGATAAAGACTGGTTTGTTTACAAGTCTACTGCCTTTGTGCATTCAGCAGCTCATCTAGAAAGTCTTTATCAGTGTATTACAGTTTTTGTTGTGCACAAAATCATTTGGCACTTTGTGAACAATAAAACTAAACTGCTGAGGTAAAGATTGTAGCAGATTGCATACTTTTCTGCAATGTAATATGTTTGAAAACCATATTCTGCAGAAACAAAACCTCCAAAACTAATTATTTCATTTCATGAGGCTTGCATTATGTATGTGCTGTAAAAACTCCTCCTCTGCTTCCCCCTCTGATTTGAATCAATAGCAACACGTTCCCTAATGTTCCTCTTTAATGTTCTTCTCCGAGCTGTAATTTCAGGTGGGTTTATTATCTGAGCTTTGGCAGGCTGCCGTTGTGCCCTTATTTAAAAAGCTATTTTCAGTGAACACTGTCACTGCGGCTGGTGTTGTGACTAATAAACAATACAAGAGACCCTGGGATTCCTGGGGGTGTCAAAAGGTCAGGAGGAACTACTTGTTTGTGTGTGCCATCCTGCCTCTCATTTTCAAAAGCCTCTAATGGGCCCACAGGAGATGCGAGTCTTTCACAGTGAAGGACCAATACGGACATAATTACAGTCCGCCAGAAAGCTGTGATGCTCTGCCACACGATCGTTTTCTGTGTCAATGGCAGCTCTCAGCTGCTCCACAGGATATGTGTTGACTTGAACAGCCTTTTAAGAGAATCAATGCTCACATGTGTAACCCCTGGGAGAGGAGTAATCATCGGGATCTAAGATGAAGAAAGATGAATTTCTGTAGCTGCTCATCCACTCGAGCACTCTGGTCCAAGGCTCTTCAAATGACCATTCTGCTCTGCTATATTAGTTTGGACATCTATCCCTGGACAGCTGTCGGCTGCAATAGAGTGATCCTCTGAAAAGCAATGCAGTGAGAGAGGATGTAGCTCATATTTTACATCCTGGCGTGGTCATGGTGTTCTCTTATGTCATGACAGGAGTATTACCATGCTCTCTCATTTAGGAGAATAATGATTCACTCAATGTAAAGCCATTAAACAGGCAGTAACATCCACAAGACAAGTTGATAAATGACCCCACATGAGAAAAAAGTGTGAGATTGATCATGAAAGCTTCTGTCTTTTGCTGATCTGATTGGGCTTGAGGGAGTAATCAGGATTTTTTAAAAAGGCAACTGTTTTACATTACAGTTACAGGAAAAAAAGACCAGATTACTGACACATTTAGTAAATTTGTGGATTATTAGCAGGATTACGATTTTAAAATGCACTGTAAAATAAAGAAAAATATACTACTATACTATACTTACAACACCAGTTTGGTCTCAGTAAAACCAACTAATCTTAATTCATTACCATGGCCTGAACATAACATCTAATTTAAAGAGACATTTACAGGTTAGACCAGCTGCTTATGTTAGCTGCACAGACCAAAAGGTCATGTTAGCAGCACAGACAACCACTAACATTAGCTACACAGTAAGGCGACCAGATATCTGAAATGAAAACCGGAGACTAAGTATCCATTTTTCCATTAATGGATTACATATCCAGTAAGGCACTGTAATGACTATGGTGCAGGCTGAATGTTAAGTTTGGGTACTAACCAAATGGATTAACTTCAAACCATGTGAGAAAAATCATAGTTTACAGTACCACAGTCTTCCTCTTCCTCACCAGGGAGGTCCAGATAGCTAGCTAACCTGTCACTACTACTGTTTCTTCTGAAAAATAAGTTGGGACTGTAGCTGGTGATGCTGGTGACCAGGATGGTGTTTTGGTAAAAACGCAAATAAGCCCCAGACCAGAATAAGTCAGATTATTAAGTGTGAGTGTTGAGTGTCATTAGTATAATGGCACATTTAAACATGCAAAATTACCAATATTTATCTAAATGTGCAGTCACACATAAGGAAGGAGGGAATAGCTGAACAAGCAATAAAGAAACCGACAGTGAACATAAAACATCATATTAGGCTAAACAGTTTCGCCATATTTTGTACTGAGGTAATCCAGAAGTAATGGAAAGTAATCAAGTTACATTACTTTAATATTGTAATACTGCCTTTGGTTAATGACTGAATTTTTCAACAGGTTTCAATTTTTCAATTGTTTTGGAATACATTTTTGGGAGTAACTCTCCCAAACCTGGATGTGACTATGGATGATACCTGACACCATGTCTGCACTATAATTGGTATTATTTTCCCTTGTTAGGCTGAGACGTAGATGCCTTGTTATGCATAATTCATCTGAATGAGTGCAATGAATGCAGTATTTGTAGATTTTGTCAAGGCTGTCGTTGTCACAGCAAACGTCACTGTGTGTGTCAGTTGTTTATTCTCAACATCAAGAGAGAAATGGAGGCGATCCGCAGGATGTAATAAGAACATCACAACCACAATTGGAGCAGCCAGAGCACGCTAGACCACAGAGGAGGTGTTGCTTTTGTTTTTTCCCTTTTTCTCTGAATTATAAAGTGAACATTCATGCATGTTAATGAATACATGCACACAATATTGGCCTATGTACCCACTAGATGGATTTATAAGGTCCATGATAAACTAATTGTGACTCCAGAGATGCTGGACACTGAAGCTGAGTCAGTTTAACACTGGGGGCTGCTGGAAGTATACATATTTTATTGGCATATCCATATTTTATTGAAGCGCTCATTATGTTGAGTGATGGCTGGGATGGAGATTTAATCAGGTCCTTTTTAATCTCTCATTCATTTCATAATGACCTATTTCTCACTTGACATTGAGTCAGAGGTGGACATGTGGCACTTAACACTGTCACTAAGAAAGTTCCATGTAGATTTATACTTTGCAAGCAAGAAGTAAAAAGCAAGTAAAAAATTAGATACCGTTTTTACTGAAAGCTGGATAACTCAGGGACTCCCCCCTTAATTTCAGATCATGTTTTTCTTTAATTTGCTGAATTAGTGATGTAGTGCTAGCAAAACATGTTGGGTAATCTACTGCCTGTTTTGTGCCGATGAATCCTTGTGCAGTCATTGGAGCTATTCTAAACCACTGCATAGCACCTGTCCATAATAGCAAACTAGTTAGCTACATATTATTGAAAGGTATTGGCCAGATAGTTGTATTATTACCCAAGTGTACTGACACTCTTGTGAGCCACAATGAATTGTTTTGTATATTCATGAGCAACGTACCTCAAGTACAACCAGCAAACGTGACTAAATGCAGCTAACATTAGCCATGCTACAACTGCTGCTGACTTAGCAGCTATGGGTAAGCACAAACAACTAAAGACCTGAAAATCTTGGATGTACTGTAATATTTGTAGTAGGGAAAAGTTTAGAAGATTCCTGTCTTACATCATCTGTTCCATAGTATATTAGCCTATTTTAAACAAGTTTAAGCAACGGTCTAAAGCCATGCTAGC
>JAJHUR010073690.1:0-10105 GCA_027495735.1 Lutjanus campechanus
CATATAGGCCTACTTAAAAATGTAATTTTGCCATCAAATGTGGTGGAGCAGGCTACAAGTAGAAAGTGACAAACAGATAATAGACTAGTCATGTAAAGTGCCTCTAATTTGTGGGATACTTAAGTGTAAGAGTAATGTACTTAGTTACATTTGAGAAAAGCATAACTTCCAAGTACTTGGTTTGTTTACAGCTTTTTTGACCCCAAAGTACAAGTAACTTATTTAAAATGAGTGTTAATAACTATTTGATTAAAACTGAGTTAGGTCAACTTAGTATTTGTAATTAAACTGGATGTTAGAATTTATAGTGCAGAATACTAATAGTGTACAGATAATGATAACAACAATCTTTCTAATTTTGTGACTGCCAAGCAAACTTTTGAAGCTTGACTGATCAATATGCCATAAATGACATATCCTGTACTGATGCTCACTTATCTTCACTGCTCATTCTAAACATTGCCTAATGTCGCCAGGTGCCAAGATCAGTTACGTCAGTATTTATTTAGGATGTACCATCACACCATGTGTTGAAGCATGTCTGTACAGTAGCAGAAAATAAAGAACCAAAACTATATAAACATGATTTTTGATAACAGTTTTGATAACAGTTTTCTTTTATCTTATATGCATAGAGTTTAGTATGATTCTATCACTATAGAGAGATATAAATTTCAGGGGAACAAAAATAGATGCATGTTGAAATAATAAATATTTTTTATTGACTACACTGTTAAAAAAAAAAACAAGTTGAGAAAACTCATAATTTCAAGGCAGCTGCCTTAATTGGATTTTTGTGTTTGAAATCAAACACAAACGCTTAAGTTCTGAAATGAAACTAAACAAAGTTTTGCCAATCTACAATCTTTTGTTGAGTTAATTTACTTTTCTTCCTTAGGTAAACTTGAATCTTTGTTATGAAACTTATAAGTTTCATTATTTGGGTGCTTGAAAAATGTAATGGTTGCAATTGAAAATATTAAAATATTAACCATTGTTCACTCTTACTTCAAAATGTTTACTCAGCAATTTATGGTGTTTCTAAAACTCAAACATCCAAGTGTATCTAAAGAAGAAAAGTTCATTCCCTCAACAAAACTTTTTCAGTTGGCAAGACTTTTTCAAAACTTAAGAGTTTGAGTTGGGCTGAAAACTTAAAAATGTATTTTAGCAATTTGTCTTTCAATTTTGCGTTTTCTCAACTTTTCGTCTTTTTACAGTGTACCAGCTACACATACAGTATCTGGGTCACAGATCAAACATCTGCTCACACATACTTCAGACATATTCTTTGAGGTAAAAACAAAAACAAACAAGCAAAAAATGTGTTTCCTGTGTATTATATTTCAGCTTTGACAGTTGAAAAGAAATGTTGTCTAACTCAGACCTTCAGATATCGAATGGACAAGTTGAAGCTGAAGTTTTTGCACATTTAACACAAGGAAGAGCTCTTGCATGATCTTTTCTAGTTCAGTTGGTTAGGTTTGGTTAGGAGTGTGACGTTCCGCATGTATTTCAGACAGCAGTTGCATTTTTTTCCTAACCGCATTGAGCTAAGCAAAATAGCAGTAGCCTTTAATCATACAGTCACAGATTTCCACAGAATGATTGCGATAAGCACTTGGTATTACATTTTACTCCCATTCCCAAATGTGAGTGCCAACACTCTCTACTAATTATCAGCTTCTCCTTCTGACAACATGCACAAAACAGTAGTCACACATACACAATATGAATGCACAATAGCCAAAATATTATTTAAATGTCCTGAATAGCTGAATTGAGCTTGAAGTTCTTTCTTCTAAAAAACAACAATAACATTGTTATCTCCTATGACAAGATGGCTACCAGATGTTTCTAATGCAGGCCTCCTGCCTTTATAAATCTGTCAGCTACATTTTAAGCACACGTTTCCCTGCCATTTAATTCATTCTGCTAAATTATCACATATGCTCTAATTCAATGCTCTCCTTTGAAGTGTTTTGAAATCTACTCTATGTATTTTTCCAGACAGAGTGAGTGGCCAGAAAGGAGGGGAGCGGCTGTGCTGAGCAAGTTTCTGTTTCTCTGAAACAAAGAGGTCAGAGAGGCCAATAATCTGTGTGTGTTACAGGGAGAATTGCATCAGCCAGAAAGAAAACAGGACCATGTTGATAATTTCACTCTTCTCTCGTGGTAACTTACAGTAAATCCTGCAAACTGATAATGATTATTTCGCCTTTCTCTAAAGGCAACTTACAGTAAATCCTGCAAAGAGTTAGCTACTTCATGCACGTGCTCCAACATGCTTAGGGCACACACACACACACACACACACACACACATGCAGATGTCTCATAAAAGTATTAGCACACAGTCATTGCCACAGTTTGGGCAAAATAAACAAAAATGTGATAGGATCTGAAAATTGTTGGGAAAAAGACACACTGAAGGACATATTTCTGGGAAGGAAAGCAAATGGGTGACAGAGTCTTACTTGTATGTTCAACAGGAATTGTCTATTATTCATGAAAGAAAAAACACAAAGGAATGAAGTGAATGATACAATAGGATGGATAGTATCCAAATACTGTTCAAAGTTTCTTCAGCGCTTCTCTCTGGTGGTTTAGCAAGTTCTCTTGCCAGCAACTGAGCAGGTTTCATTGCACGCAAAAAAAAAATTCCTGACATCTGGAATGAATAAAAGCTGCCTGTCGCTAAGACTATTTTTAAATCAGGGTTTTGCCTGCCAGTATGTGATGTCTCAGTAGACAGGAAACATTTTAAGATAATGTAGATGGTCATTACTGAGTGGGTAATTCATTGCACCTCACAGCGGAATATGGGTCAATTATATCTCGATGCTAATCTGTAAATAAACATGGCCGTCATGCTTACTATTATATGGATCATAGTGTTATCTATTTGACCTCAAAGGATCAAGATCTTTCTGCCTTTCCTCAGTTGATTCAGCAAAAAGTTTCTCATAAAAAGGATGAGTCAAAGGTACTTCCTCTTAGCCAGACAGACAGAGCTGTTAGCTTATGAATCTGTTCATTTAGCCCACACTTCTCAGCATGCATTAATTGTTTCCAAACAGCAAAGATACGCATTTGTTCTTTTGTGGGTCCATTAGAAACCAAAAGTGCAAACAGCAGCTTTCTGAATCCAGAGTTAAAGGTGCAATATATAGCAATTGCTCATCCAAAAAAACCAGACTATTGCTGTCCAAATAGCGAGTTGGAGCCACAAACAGTATATTAAATAGGTTGGAATACTATTTAATATAGCGTCTATTGTTGAAAGGAGTTGTTTTCCCCCATCCCCACCCCAGACTTAGGGAAGCTCAGGCAGGCAGTAGGCACTCTGCAAAAGTGCAGGATGAGCGTGACATTGTAATTTGGCAATAACAAGCGATGATGAGTCTTACACTGTAAGTTAATCGGCTGTTTATAACTTTAAATTTTCTGTAAAGCTAACCCTGTTATCCTGAAAACAAAAGCCCACTGCTCTGAAATACACACTCTGGAGTTGGAGTTCAGTGACAACCTGTCTTCTGCCTGCCAGACCCATAAACATCTACTCTTTCTAGAAGGTTATTAATGATTTCTTACGACTCACAAACAGACATTAACGCATTTTGTGAACATTCAGTATCAATTTCATCAACTTATTAAAGTGAAGCGGGAAAAACAAAAACACAAGTTACAAACCAGAATAGAAATTTCAGAGGACACTGCGTCTGTCATGTTGTCAGAGAAGCCAGTATTTTAGCTTAGCATGTTTCGTTAATATCTGATGACATATCATGGTTATTTTATGATTTATTACAGTAAATATATTACAGATTTCTCCTTTAATGTTTGGATGTCCCTGTGATCGTGGAGGATCAATCAAGACTGCATCCCTGCACAACAGGAAGTCACCTGTCAGACCTGGAGTCTGACAGAAGGACGCTGCAAGGCTTCATTAATAATTCATGAGGGCTTTGTGTCACATGACTTATGGGAGCATATGAGTCACATCCTCAGAAGAAGTGTGTCCCCCTCTTTTATCAAACTACACTTGCACACACAGTAGTACAGTATCCATTAACCCTTTAAGGTTAGGGGAAGGGGTTTAATGACTTTGGCAGGGGATGACGTAGAATAATGTACAGACAAAAAGGTGAAGGTTAAGTGTTGCTGACCTCTTCCCTTGTAGCACTGGCTGGGCCATGTTAACAAGCCTATCACAGTATCAGATTACTTGTCCAGATGCAGCATGGAAACCAGGAATTCCACTCAGCAGGACCTGCCTGGATGAGTCAGAGGAATGACGGGAATTCAGATTTAGTGATCCTGCATGTGCTGCCATTCAGAACGATGTGTTGTTTTCATCCCCAGACACTTGAGTGACGTTGATGCCATAAAACTGGTCTGAAAAGACCTGAATCAGCTTTTCTTTGGCGGGTGCCTCAGAATGAGTCGGAGCTCTGTAAACGTCCAGACACAGCAAGCAATGCCTCTAACTAAACAACATATTAAGCAACACTGGCCAAACAGACCCATTTATACTTTAAAGACAACACCAAAAAGAGACCTTTACAAAGGATTAAGACACTGAAAGTCTTAAAACGCCTGAGTGACTTCATGAGGACTATAACTAGTGACATGTTATGTAAGATCCCAAATATTTTAGAGCTTATCTTGCTGATGCCGCTTCCCACCAGCATATTATCAAGAGGCCTTTTTATTTCTGTGGATTTTCAATAATACATTTGAAAGACACTTACAGTAAGTCCTATTTTAGGCAGCCAGATCCCTGCAGTGTAAAGGTTTTAGCCAAGACACTGAAACCAACTTCCTGTAAATGAGTCCTCTGCAGAGATCTTTATTTTAAGTCATTCTAAATACTGAAAACCAGTACCATGACCATCACTGGAGATAATTTAAGCTCGTGACATGGTTCATCTATCTATAAAGGGATCATGTAAATGTTTATGTATAGTATTTTGTGGACAGGTTTGTGCAGTTATTGTTAGTTTTAACTATTATGCCATGTTAAAAGATTATTGTCCTGGCTATAATTTAAGTTCTACAACAAAATCCTACACCTGTTACACACTTGTGCATCACAGGCACAGACACCAATTAAGACCTTGGCAGGATGAGACAAATGAAGTGACTCATAACGAAACTAAAGATCTGAAATCAAAACCATCATGTAGACACTTGTGCAGATTCATTTGTACTCAATGTCTGGAACTGAACCCTTTGTAGGACTATGACTGTATAGCCTGAGTACAGACAACTCAGCTGAACAGCTGAACAGTTCACCGACAACATGCTGCAAAACAGAATATTAAAAAAAGAAAAAATATAAAATGAACCTAAGTCACCTTTACTCTTTTATTTTTCAGAATACATGTGCTGTGGTGTCACCATGCTATATAGGTCATCTTTCAAATGCAAACTGAGAATTTTTCAAGAAGAACTGGAGAGATTTTCTTTGTTGCTGTTTTGTTTTGTTTTATCATTATTGACAGGCAGAGAGAGAGAGAGAGAGTAGCACTGTCAACATTATTGCAGCTCTTAAGAGGAGGGGTGGAGGGGTGGAGGGGTGGAGGGGTGGAGGGGTGGGTGGGGATTGTGAGGATGGTGAATGTCAGTGATGTGATTACTGTAAATCTGTACTCTCAATAAAGAAATGTTTTGATTGGAAAGAAAATATTAGAAGTCCTGCAAGTATGTTTTTCAGGTTGCGAAAAAGACATTTTTAGAACAGAAAAGCAGATGCTGATGATTTGAAAGATTAAAATTATGAAAAATGTTGCCTCTGTGCTAAACTGTTATTGAGATAATTGCTAAAACTTGAGGTTACAACATTTCCTTGTGGTCCGTGAGTGTTATTATACATGCCTGAGTACTGGAGAGAATTCACAATCTTCCTGCCACTGCAAAGTTGTTCACTTGGGGATTTGAACCAGTGACCTTATGGTTAAAACAAATTTCTTTAGACGATGAGGAAATCAGGATGAGGTGCAATCATTTTCATGACTCTCTGACCTTACCAACTGGCTGCGGAGCCAGTAAGAAGCTCAAAAGTGAAAATCAGAGAGGGATGTCACAAAACTGCGAAGATTCACATAAAAATGTAAATGTTTGGGGCGGACGTTTAGCTCAGTGGGCAGAGCGTCCGACCCACCTATGGAGGCTGTAATTCTCTGCAGCGGCCGCTGGTTCGACTCCCGCCTTCGGCCCTGTGCTGCATGTCATCCCCTCTCTCTCTCTGTCCTGTTTCCTGTCTATTCTTCAGCTATCACTATCAAATAAAGGCACAAATGACCAAAAAAATAACTTATAGTTCTGGGGAAAAAAACCTTCTTCCTGCTTCTCTCGAGTGTATTGTTAAATATTTTTGTGAAACATGATCAAAATTTAGATGAAATAAAAAATATTGTGCATACATTACAAATTACAGCAAGATATTAAATGTCACTGTGGTTTCACTGTTTCACTCATCGATCAGATGTCACAGTCTGCAGCCCTGGCCATTTATGCTTCCACATACTCACTTCCTGAGACACATTCATAGCCGTTTTTAGTTCATCCACCAGATGTCCCTGGACTTTTTCCTCCTCCTGCTGCTGCTCCCATCTGCCCCACTATCTAGTTATTCCCTTCACCTGTTTCACCACTCATCTTCCCACCTGCACATCATTCCCTCATCAGCCACTCACCATACATACCAGCCTAGATCTTTTGTTCATTGCCAGTTTGCGCCAGTTGTTTTGATGCTTCCCTGCCATTTCCTTGTCTCTTTTTTTGATCCCTTGACCTGTTACTTGTTTGTTTTACTGCGAATTGCTTGCTTTGATTTGCTTGTACACTGGAATTTTGTTTCTTTATCCTGCTAACTGTCTGCCTACCTGAAAATAAACCTCAGAAGACATCTTGCTCTCTGTGTCATCAGCACTTGGGTCTTATCCTGCTATTCCTCTGAACTTGACATCTGAACACAATTTTATACACTTGATACCTACCATCTGGAGAATGTCTTTGTCCATTTTAGAAGCATTTAAGAGAAAACTTGTATAGATACAGATGTTAATTGATTTGTAATATTCTGAAAAATACAGAGTGATGGACTTCTGGACGATTGGACGATTGACTCAAAAGTCTAAAAGGAGTTTGCTTGCTTTGCCAAATTGTTGGCTCTCTTGGTCTTTTACAGATGTACTTTGCGGTGGCTATTGCAGAGAGCAACATTTTTAGTACTTTGGTCAAGAGTTAGTAAGAGGAGAACTAGTCCAGGATTTCAAAGAACTTGAGGTTTGTCAGTGGTATCAAACAGCCTGATGGCCAGATTCAGAAAGGGCTTGTGTGTCCCATTGCAGGAGATAATCTGGGCTCTGATACCAACAGGGTTTCTTTTGCAGATCCTATGAAATTGCAGCCAACTCACTTTCAAGAGGACCCAACAGGACTGAACATCCTTAAAAAGGCAATTGGAGATGGTACACCAGAGCAAAGGGCTCAAATCTGACTTAACTTTTACTATGACCATGTCTGCAAGTCTGCCTTTCCTCCCTTCATCGGACAGGATCTCTTTGAAGATGTCCCGCTTTGACTTTACTCTCAGTCGAGAAACAATTTACATTTGTAGAACCAAATAGAAGGAGAAATCTTGGTGATGATGCAGAAGGTAAGCCATGTGAGGTAAATCTTGGGAGTGACAAACTTGGAGGGCAGGCTGTACAGAACTGGTGTTCCCTGAGATTGCTAAGAGTGTTTATTGGAAACACAAATAGGAACCCAGCTGATAACGATGAGTGACAACTTGTCCTGCAGCTCCGACAGATGCTGGAGTTCATTTCTGTACCTGCCATTTCGTCTGGACAGATCAACTTCTTAAAAGGTAGAGGTGGATAGAGGACTGTTTTTTCCAAAGAAACTATTTCTTGATCACCCTCTGAGGCAAAAGCACCATTACTTCACCAGTATCCAGAGGTAACAGTCCAGTATCAGCCACTCATTCATCTGTGGACAAGAGGTTGTGCTCTCCTCTCGCTGAAAAGCATCTGTTCTGCTGCTAAAGTGCTGCCAGCTTCTCCCCACCACATGTTGTAGAAAAGGAAACTCTTTTTTTCCCACCAGATTACAATGAAGATATCAGAGAAACCACTGCCTACTTTAACTAAGAGACTAAATAGAGAAAAATGTTTCATGTACTTTACCAGTGTGATAAGGAGATCACAACTGGCAAAATCGAGACCATTCTCATTCAATGGGATCCTGTTCACTTCATCAGAGAAAGTTGAGAATGATGTCAACAACTTTAAGGAAAGATGTACTGGGGGGGTCACTTCCAAAGCACTGCCTGATCATCATGAGATGAGTAACATAGACCGGTTGTTGCAGCAATGTGGAAAGTACATATAATGCTAAGAATGTAGAGGGGGCTCTTAAAGTGGATCTGTAAAACATTAATGACTTCCTGTTAAGTTTATGAAGATTGCAATTTCATGCTTAAATTTTAACATTGTTATTATTAAAACATCACAGTTTAAATAAGCATTTTGTTGATGACAGATCTGAATATTGACAGCATTACATATGGCAAACCATTTCTATTACTGTAGTATTTTTTTTCTGTCTGGAGAACAACATTGGCCTGGCGATACCGCTCCACAAACGCCACTCAAATGAACCGGAAAACCACAGATTATGAATTTGAATGTCAGAGAGTTGCTTTCTGCCAGAAACCCCTGAGGGCAGACTTCTCTCACATACCAAATGCACTTGAATCTTATCTTGCTAACACTACTCTCGTATCTTATGAGACTGCCTTTATCATAACATGCTTCTTCATGAACAACCCCAAAGTTGTGATGTGTCCTGTTAGAATGATCACAATGAATATAGCAATAATTCAGCAGCTTCACTATCTCTCAGACTGTTTTGATTAACGTTTCCCGTTACTTTACACAGCCACACAAAATACCCACTGGAAAATACACTGGAAAAATTGACTTTCCCGTTGACTAACATGTTGGTGCACGGCCTGCTCCCAGTGTGTCAGGCTTCAATAAAGTGTTTGTTTGTTTTTTAAACCTGTTTTTTGAGTAAATCTTTCAAATTAATTCTTTAGAAGACTGCTATTGGAAACCTGAGTTTTCTCTGGAAGTTTGGCTGGGACTTGAAGATTTTTCCAAATAAACTGCACTCATTTCGCTTGGATTTCCTGTTTCACAGTAAGGGTTTCAGATTTCTGTTTTACAACTTTGCAACTAAAAAAGAAACATATCTCAGCCCTTGTTTTGAAAATAGTGAATTTGGCTTGTGTAAGACCACTGTGTACCTACACCTGGGTTTTCCTCTAATACCTCTCCTTTTGACATGTGACATATGAAACCCTGGCTGTCTGAATCCATGTTTTAGAGACTGTCATTGGTACACTGCAGTTCCAAGGTGGAAATGGTCGGCAATTAGTTTTGACTGCTTAGTAACATACCATGTTCAGTTCTCTCCATTTGAACACTTTCTTGTTGAATTAATATTCAGACCTTAAATTTGCATATTTATAGGTAATAAGCAGTGGCGTAGCCAGAAAAAAGACACTGGGTGTGCACCAGCAAACACTGGGTGTGCCAAATTTATTCTCAACAAATAGAACTTTTTTTTTTTACTGTGTGCATGTAATGCTCTTCTGAAGGGGGAAAATGTTGCCAGTTTAATAATTTGCCTAAAGCACAGCGGCAAGGGCTCCTCTTGTAAAATATCTACTGTTATGTTTCTCTCTCTTACCTGTTGGTCTGCTCCTGTCTCTCCTTCACTTTGACTCCCTGCCTCAAGCCCCTGATGTCCCTGCATGGCATTAATGTATTTACAACAGACAACATTACATATAGTAATGTACAGTATCAGCATTTGACTTACAAAAGCTAATCTGTTAAGGTTTTTATCATACAGAATGAAGACTTTTAACAATGTATAGGCTCATATACTGTCAACTCTGTTTACAGCATAACCTAACCCTTACAGTTAAAGTTTTCACTAATTTATTTTAAGACCTCACCTCAAGCCCTGTACCATCCTCTCCTTTTCCTGTCTCCTTCATGCTGCTGCATTGTTGCTCCTAAACA
>JAJHUR010073692.1:9128-39071 GCA_027495735.1 Lutjanus campechanus
GGTATTTTTTTTTTTTTAAAAAAAAAAAAAAAAAAAAAGCAATTTTAAAATCTGGGATCTTGGGATTTTTTCACTGCAATGCTGCAAGTGGCAAAGGGTTAAAACTGGAAGCAAGGCTGACTAGCAACGTTGTATCTAGTTCTATTATTGATCTATTGGGAACCATAAGACAATGGCTGAATATATAGTGATTGAAGAAGAGCAGGAGATATTAAGATGCTGTTATTATTGTCAACATAGTTTGCACTAGCAACTTTCTAGCTAGCTAGCCAACATTTAGCTATATCATTTTATTGAAACTCAGCAGTGTTTTTCGACTCCCGTCAACGTTTGTCTGTCTCCTACCCTTCTCCTTTCACAGTAATATTTTAATATATATATTTATTACTTCATTTACTTTATTTTAAAGTCTTAGTTCTGAAATAAAACAGCAATGAATGTCACCTCCCTCAGATCTTCATACAGTACACATCTAGTATTTACTCAATACTACATGCTGTACACTTTAATTACTTAGTGCTTTATTTGTATCACAATACCACTGTTGTCTATCTATATTGTAAATACAGCAGCTGTTCCACATCTGCTTCATCCTCAGCTTTCTTAAGAACAGAGGGTGTGATATCTATGATACTTTGGACTCCAAATAAAATAGACTGGAGCTGATGTTTATCGTTCATGTAAAGATTTCTGTTTGTGACAGTGGAACATTGAGATCTATGTCTGTCACCAGGGATAGTCTGATTTGTTAAAACTTAACCCCACATGAAAGTAACCACTTACCGTCTTTGCCACCAGTGTAGAAACTTTTGACATTGTCGTAGAGGCCGATCCTGATGGAGGCGAAGCACACTTGTCTCTGCAGCCCCGCTACCAGCCCGTTGTACAGAGACTTGGGGCCCTCTGTTCGGATCATGGTGCTGATCGTCCCAAACACGCCTCTGTAGCGGATGCCCTCCACTGCCTTCTTCTCTCCCTGGATCTGGAGTCACACATTGTACTCAAGGCCACACAGAACAAAACTAGAAACACCTTTTTGGTTAAATGGTGCAACAGAGGTGTGAAAGAATGCCATTGATTTATGGGTAATGAAGAGGACAAAGTTGAGAGTCAAGCTGCTCAGTCAATAGTTGCCAACATCATACTGTTTTCCACAGTGTCCCTAATAATAGTAGCTGAACATTATTATTAGATATAATATAAGATGCACTGCAGTAAACATGAAGAAAACGTGATATGATACTGGAGATGAATAATTTCCTTCTTTCTTTGGCAGTACTGAACAGATACCTGTAGTCTGACTTTGGCTGTGTCCAGAGGAAATGTGACAATGTCAGCTATACAGGCCGCTGCCCCAGCACTCGCCATCTTCACGCCCAGCGGAGGGGGAACATCTGAGGGTTTCAGTCCCACCATGTTTCTTAATTCTGGGGTTAAAGGTATGTACAAACACACACAGAGACACAGATCAAACCACCAGGAAACCACCATATAAACATTAACCTCACATACTTATCATTCATCTTTTAAACTGAAACGTTAGTGAATGATGATGTCTTTTATGAGCCAACAATGAACGCGTAGATTGGTGATATAAAATATACTTACAGTGTGCGTCTTAAATTTAAAGGTTCCTTTTGATCCTCAGCTGTTTGTTGCCGGGCAGGATTTGATTGGCCAGATTATAATCCATAAAGGGCCCCACTCCACAGAAAGGAAAGATGCATCTTTCGCTCTGTATTTATATATCTTCTGGCTGGCTTTTTTTTTTTTTTTTATGACATCCACAGAGAGGCGTTACTGTGTACTCCTGCATGCCGGGTCTAATCAAAGTCCACCGTCTGTCAGAAAAGTCAATGTTCAATTTACCCCACAGTGAAGCCACTTTTCAGAAAAACAACACTTTTACTTTCCTGCTCTGTGGCTGCAACAACAGCATATTTCATCCAAATTGTTGCATATTTTCAAAACTGTCTATAGATTATCATTAATATGTCTAAATGTTATTTTCTCGCCCTCAGATATAATACTGTATATCCATGCTCACATTCAGATTTGTGAGTAGAATTTGGAAATACAAGAGCATTTTCCTTCTTTCCTATGTCTGACAGACTTGGTATTAAATAATTATTGATTTCATTAGACCAACAAGTATCTGTACTTACCAGTCATAATGAAACTTTAGTTGAGGCTTGTCTTTGCTCTCAGCCAATGAGCAGACCAGAAAAAAGTGTTAGGAGCTGATTGGCAGGAGCAACTTTCACTCTTTCAGTAGTGTTATTATATCACAATATATTTGCTCATTTGTTTGTTATAAAACTTATTATATCCAGTCAAGGCATTTATGATAATAACAGACTCTTCTCACATTTTTGTGAAAGACGTCAGCGACTTTCACAAAAAAGAGTTGTGACGTGAGCTGGTGTCTGAAGTTCAGTATGGAACAGATAAGAACTTTGCATCACACCATGTTTGGCCTCTCAGCAATTTGGCAGCAGGGACGTTGCCTGTTTCGTAATACTTTGCCCTAAATGCAAGCTGGGTAACTTCTCAAACAGTATGAGAATTATGGGAAAATGTGATTTAGGAAAGAAGGAAAAGGAAAGAAAACTCAGTTTCCAGTTTATTATGTACACCTAACAGTACAACAGTCCACCAAAAAAAAAACCTACATTCATTGTTATAATCAGTTTGTTGGTGTCCTGTTTCTTTTCTAAAATTAACTTTTAGCCTATAACATAATATGACCAAGCTCAAACAAGAGCTGCCTGCATAATGCATCAAATTACTTATGTAGACTTCTAATTCCTGCTTTCCGTAATTAACAAAATGTCCTGTTTGTTTTTGTTAAATATGTCAGAGTAGTATCATTATATCATTCAACCTGTTTTAAACCAGATGGTGGAACACACTGTAACACACCTGCCACCTGTACGTAATAGTTCATGCATCCTGTAAACACAGTCAGGACACTGTGCTGCATATCATCCTCAAAATCTAAAACTGATCCTCATAATATTGATAACAAATAATCTGAGTTGGAGTTTAATTATGTAAATTATTCAAAACATTTTAATCTTTCTGATCTTAGACGCTCACCTCCAACTCCCCTGTCCCGAATTTCACCCATTCTCATCTGGTCACCCTTTACCCACCTCATTTCATCTATGTCAGTGAGGATAAACTGCATATTAGAAACATCTCTCAGTATGTTTACATACAAAGGAAGGGAGCAGGTACTCCAGAGAAGCCAAAGTTGAGAAAAAAGAGCTTAAAGTTCTCGAGTTGACTGGTAAATTTACCTTATTTAATTATTAATTTACCACAAAAAAATATGAATATGATCAAGGAGAAAACAGAGTATCGACAAACAAATTTGTTCTTTAAGTTTTTTTGTAATAATAACAATTTCCTTTAAATTATTATAATTCATTAAATACACCTTAATACATTTAAATAAGTGATTTATAAGTAGCTTGACTGCACCAAACTGTTTGGCAGTTAATGCTACTTTGCTAAGCTAATGTTGGGCTTGTTTGCTTTTTAGCAGCACTAATTTCACTGTTTATATTCCTTATAAACTAAGTAACAAAAATATTAATTAATCAAAACTGGTAGATTCATAACAGTCAGGGGGCTGTAGTCGAGGCTAGCTGTTGCTAACTCTAGCTAGCTTTAAGGAAATGGCTCCCTTGCTTTAGATGAGTAGTTGTAGTTTTAACTGCACATTTAACATGCTGTTTCATCTGAATTTATACATTTTTATGACATAAAAAAGTGTTAATTGAGAAAATAAATGTGAACATGTCAGATTTTGGTCTTGACTACATTTTGAGTTACATTTTACTTTAGCAGGGTGTAATGCAAAACTGTTGAGCAGCACCACAACGTACATTCTCACACGTTAAATAAACACCTCACTAAAACGACTCCAAGAAAAGCTCAAGTGTATAATCTGCATCAAGATTTATTGCAGGACTGTTGTAGTAGACTGTTAGTTTTGGCCAGGTGTACCTAACAAACTGCAAACTTGAGTGTGTAATGATAAAAAAAACCAAACAATAATAATAAGAAACAGTGGAAAACATAAAACATTGTGTGATTAAAATAGCTGAACATGATTTAAAACATAAAACAGACTTAAAACAGAATTTGAGCTTTAAGATTTATTTAATCTCTCCTGGGCTGACAAACATATTTTCCGATAGATTGATCATTTGTAGCTCTGTTATGTGTCAGAGAGGGGAAGCCTCTTTTCAATCTGCAGAAAGTCTCATTTTAAGTGAGCACGCTTTGCTGTGATTGGTTAACCTGAGCCACAACCCCAGTGTGTTTATCTACTACAGAGAGAGAAACAGAGGCCCTGCTGTAACCTGCTGAGTTTTATTAGTCTTCATGGTGCACGCTACTCTGCTCTTTCTCGCAAAGGACCCAAAACACTGTCATCTCCTCCCATTAAAATTTCCTCTAATATATCAAGAAAGAGCAGTGTTTTGATCACAATTAGGCTATATGTCAATTTGTGCCTAAAGAAGAGCCCATTTGGGTTTGAAATGTTGTACTTTTTAAGACATTTTAACAGGAGCACATAGCAGTGTTCTCGGTCCCTCAGGAGAAAGAATTCTGTTGTATTCAGATTTCAATAAAGTTAGAAAAGTAGTAAAAAATACTAAAAGTCCTGCATTCAAAATTGTCCTTAAATATGGGAAGATTATCAGAAAAAGGACTTAAAGTATTAAAAGTAAAAGTATATATTGTTGGAACTGATAAATATCATTGGATTTTTTTTACTAATACATTAACATGTAAGCAGCATTTTAAAATTGTAGTTGGTTGAGGTGGAGAATATTTTAGCCACTTTACTGGGTAGATTAAACTTTAACAATACATCATACTTTGATGGCACATGGCTTGTGGTGCTCAAAGCGCCAAAAAATACATTTGAACAACTCAACAGCAGCGTTTCTTTCCAGAAATCATGGCCCGGATACTCAAGATAATTCACAGAACTATTTTCTTTCTACAGAACGACCTTATCACCGCACATAAGGAAGTGTGCATCTACTCATGGATGAAAGGCTCGTGCTTGTGACAGCGTGGGATGTAAACATTAATGGCGTCCTCCTTGGCTGATCTGTAACCTCTTGCTCTTGAGTAGCTGCATGCTTCCTTCTGTGCAGTGATGCGGTTGGCAGGTGTAGTTCAGCACCATAGCTGAGCACCATCTACTTCCGTTATATCAGAGAGAAGGCAGACATCTCTATGACCGACATCTCCAAAACTCTGTAACTCACATCAAAACAATCTACATGAGTAAATAGCACTACTGGCCAGTGGGAAAATATGTACTTTTGATTTGGGGGTGAACTGTCCCCTTTAATCAGCTTTATGTAAATTTAGCTTTTAAATAAATGTAGTGGAGAAAAAAACACAATATTTCCCTTCCCCTGAAATTTAGTCAAGTTTAAGTCTAAAGTAACATAAATTTTAAATATTCAAGCACCTACAAATGTACTTAAGTGCAGTACTTGAGTAAATGTACTTAGTTACAGTCCCTTACTGTACTAGATTCACGCATTCTTGGGAATTTTTTAATACTCTTATTTTAAAAGATCTAACTCTTGGCTATTAAACCTTGTGAAGGGGCAACTGGCTAGTTAACTTTTTTTTATTAAACGTCAACTCCGTCAGATGGGAAAGCTGATTTTTAATTCTTTTTATTGCTGATTAAATCATGTTTTTTTGTAAAAATCTGTCTGGATAAATATGGGACACAACTTTAAAGGGCCAACATTTTCCTTACAAAAATCTATTTTAAAACAAAGTTGATAATTATATAACAATTTTATACCCATGTTATCAGTAGGTATTGTTAGTTTTAGATTTTGAAGACTTTTGAAACACTTTTAAACTGGTTGAAGTTGTGAATTCTTGTGTGTTTCTTGTGTTTTCTGACACAAAGCAAGTTTAGAAATGTACGAAAATTAAAGCTAACCAAAACATTTAATAAATTCTATATATTTCAAACATATAAATCTTTAAAGACACACAAAAAAAGGGATTAGAGTGTTAGTATTAATATTTTAATTTTGTAGATTTATACCAATTCTCAAGATTGGATGTTAAACTAGTTCAAAGAGAAATTAAAATGCCATCTGGTAACACTTTATAATTGCCATCATTAACAAATTCTCAAGTGATATGTAATCAAGTTACTGTTGAAAAAAAGAAAATTATAATTAATACTGTTTACTAAGTATTAATGATGCAATAATTTGTTATTTTATCATTAGTTTGTATGATTTAAAATAAAACTACATGTTGTAGCTGATAATCGACTATTAGTTACATTCTGATTATATTAGTAAACTATTTTATTGTGCAACCATTTTAATAGTTTATATATTATAGTAATGTTCTCTTGTCTCTTATCAGCTATAATAAAAAATATAATTTATAAACTAACTAAAACCCATTTCAAAAGGAAATAACTGACTGGTAGTGTAAATGATCGTCCACCAGATGGCAGTATGACTCAGTGTCCTTGGTCATAGCATGTGATCAATAAAGAAACTGCTGAACTGTGCAGCATGGAATCGATCATACTGTAGTTTTTAATTAGATGGAGTGATACACAATGCACCAGAATCCAGAGTAATAACACCTGGACATTTAAAATAAAAAAAAATATTCACATAAAAACAACTTGAAAACAGCAATGTAAAAATGTACAGAGCAAAAAGGTTAAAATATGTTTTAAAAAAAAAGGCAAACATTTTAGTTGGGTATGCAGACAACAGCAGCGAGGCAAATGGCAAGCAAACACATATTAGTGAATCACATTATGTTGTAAACAAAGTGCAGGCTCTTCATTCAACAGCATCTTTTAGTGTAATCATCATAGCACACATACCTTCCTTTGAGTTCCTTAATCAGGTGTGAGTCATTTTATTTTGAGTAAAAAAAAGTGAGTTTGTGTTATTTTTCTGTTTCTATTATTGTTACTGTTTAAGTTGTTTTGCATTCATCACTAATAGGTGGAGAAAACACACTGGAGTAATTACTGGGAACCTTATTTCTTACAGGAAGTCGTAGATATGTGTCTGAAAAAGAAAACAGTTTTTGCCAAAGTGACACGTTGCTTTAGCTGAAGAGTTTACATAATAATACATGAAAATTCACTTTATCATTGAATTTTCACAGCTTCGTTTTGTATTTTTCCATATTGTCATTCAATGACAAACTTAAAAAGATTTCATGATTAACAGCAAATGGAATCATAAAGTAAGGAAGCAACAGTTTGATATAATGTTAGGTGATCGTACGTAGACTTATCAATATCCCAGTTTAGAACTCTACTGTATCTGTGGACATTTACATCTACATATAGTCTAAGAAGTGCTAGAGATTACAATATTAACACCTATGCATAATGTCTTATAAAGTACAGCTACTACATAGTCACACTGATTTCATCTGAGCAAACCTTAATATTATTGTCCTGTTCCCCTCTTAGCTGGACAGAATCTAGTGATTGTTATATTAAAAGTCTTTCACGTCTGGTAAAATACATCGCTAAGAGCAGTTTTTGGTCACATTCATTCAACTATCATACACATACATTTTACATTTACCTTCATTGTCCTCTAAAACTCACTGAGACATTTTTACACCAATGACTGATAATCATGTTTCCCTTTTAAAACAGCAAAAGTCTTTGTGTTTCAAGGGATGGTTTGGATTATTTGAGGTGAGGTTGTATGAGGTAGTTGTTGATTGCTAGAGTATTAACTACAGTAGATGGCACTCAACACAACACCAGTTTGGGGAGGCAGCAGGAGTACTGTGGGGGTACAGAAATGTTTGACAGCCAGGTAAAGTGGTGAAAATATTCTAGAGCATACACTTAAACTGATATTGATATTTGGATGGACCTTTTTTAAGTAGCTAAAATATGTTTTGTTGCTGACCCTGTCCACAGCAGTACATTGCTTTGCTTCCATGCTAGTGCTCCTCTCTGCTTCTCCAAACTCGGGGCGTGTTAACCGCCATCTACTGTAGGTAATACACCAACTATAGATGAGTACCTCATACAACCCCACTTGAAATAATCTGAACTATCCCTTTAAAAGGCCTCAGCCTGATAGCGAGATCTCATAGTCACTTGATGACAGCAAGGGGCGCCCAACTTTGCGCACATTCTTGGCGTTAGTTATACGAGCTGCCACCTCCACGGGCTTCTCAAAGTAATGCACCAGGGCCTGCTCGGTGAGCACCGAGGCCAGGAACTGCTCGAACGTGATGGCCCAGTCTTTATCGATGCTGGTGCTGTGAGGCAGCCCTCTGTCATGGGGGCCGCTGCCGTGGGGACGGTTACTTCTTTCCCCATTGGAGCCGCTGTCGCTGCGCACCAGCACTGTGTCGTCTGCGATGTCCTCGCACTGCAGCTTCTCATCCAGCTCGTGGGAGCCTGCGCTGAGCACCGAGTAAGATGACATTGAAGTGTCATCTTTGGTTTCATCATCTGAGATGAGCATGGCGGATGATGTGCCCATGTCTTTGGGAGACGAGTCCTCCAGCTTGATGTCTTGCATAGGTGGCAGCTGCTCGCTCTCCTCGTCTCCTTTCCCGTCCTCCCCCTCCTCACAGAATCTCGGCTTGTTCTCCAGACCTGCAGCGACGAAGGCGTTGATCTGCTCCCGCTGCTGGAACATGCTGTCAGACACAAGCTCCTGGGTGGTTTTGGGATCTGTGGCATCTCTCCTGCACATGCTCGGCTCTGGATTAACCTCCATGTTGAGGTCCCTCCTGCCAGAGGAGGAGAAGAGCTTCCCCACCTCTCCCATCTCCAGCAGCAGACTGGTGACCGTGGCTGTGGCGTGATAGAGCTCCTGTTCTGCAACATCCTCACTGAACATGCTGTACAGGGTCTTACACAGCTCGATAAACTGGCTCTGGAGGAAAAAAACACAAGAGGTCAGTTATACCCTACTGTACCTTCTGAGTTTTTTACATATACCAAGGCTCATTGATAACTTTTAAAAGTTTTTGGTTGCCAAAATTGAATATGTTGTTTACATTTCTGGTCCGTTTTTATTTTAAGTAATCAAGATACTATGCAGCCATGGGCAAGGGTTTGAGTGAACATCACAGTGGCAAAAAAAATGTTGGCCACTGTAATACTAGATGGTGAGATGTGGTGAGGAGTCGGAATTAATATTAATTAATGAGGAGAGCATGTGTGCAGCAGCATGAGGCTGCCTAGACAAAAAGTGCTGCACATGGTGTCTTTTTTTCAGAGCACTGGGACTTTTTTGTGCAGCCTCTTGGACCACTTTTAGTTGAAAATCTCTTAACTTTTCAGAGAGGCTCTGGCCCTGGTAACCAAGAAAAAGGAGGAGAAGCTTGTTCTGGCTGCCTGTCTATCATGATACATCAGAAATAAAGTCATAGCAGAGACAGAAAAGCTCATTTTTATGAGCAGATCGACCTGACGCTGAGTATTGCTGGTGAGTATTATGCTTTTGTCATCCTTTGCGATGCAAGCTTGTTGTTTAGCTCTGCAGTCAACCCTTTGTTAATATAGCATTTTTCTTCATGTCACCACAAAAGTGCTTCATCCCAGCACCCTGCAAGCACTTTTCTGCAAGAAAGAAAAACGCTGTAATGACGCAAGCGCTTATATAAATATTAAAAAAGTATCTTAGGGTGCATGTTTTGCTATTTGCAGTCCCTGTCTTCTATCTGTTAAAAGGTGTCTGCCACTGATGGCAACCATAGGCCAAAAAATGGTTACCAATACACCACTGTTCATAAAAACCAAAACAGAGGGTGAGATCTTACCTGATTCAGCTTGGGGAGGTCTTTTGTGTTTTCTTGCTTGGGTTTCGTCTCCTGGTTCCACAGTTTCAGGTAGTGGCGATATTCAGGAGTGTTCAGTTTCTTCACTGTGAAATATACAAAGAATGTTATTAAAATTCAGGAGTATTAAGAAGTATATTCCAATTTAAGACTGAACATAATTTGTTCCCCTTCTTTCTCGTAAATACACATCTTGGATTGACGTCAGTGTTTTGCTAAATAATTATTATAGCTTCTTGTTGCTAGAATCATTAGTATGTCATAATTTGTCGTCACGCATTGTTCAGACATCCCAGAAGAAATAAGATCCCCTTTTCCCCCACTGAATAGATGACATTACAGTGAATCGTGTTCATGCCCATATTTTGTCCCAGTAACATTTTCTGTGAAGACAGTAGGAATGTTTCCTGGCCGCTGATCAAGACTAAAGGGCAATTTCACACTTGAATGGTTTGCCATTTATATGAGATTAAACGTCTTGTTTAGTCAACCAACATATTGTCCCATTTTAGGCAAATGTATTGTGATATGTCTATACATTCAGGCGTTTATATTCCTTTTGCAAAAGCTGACTATGCTGCTTACCTTTTTCAGTCTTAAATGTGACTCTGACAAAGCCGTCATCTTTCTCACTTCTGCACTTTGAGTCGTGACCTGAGGAGAGAGGAGGATGACCAACATCAAACATCAACATTTGTTCAATTAAAATAGACTGTAGGAGTCTAAATGCAATTCATCTAAACATTTGCACCCCCATCTTTTAACAGCATCCTCTATATTTTGAAGACAAGGACATTAAATCAAGCATATACTGTATTTGCTTGCTTCATACTGCAGGTTCTTTATCACACAGCGTCCTGCTTTACACCTCTACAGAGCTCCCACTCTGCACCGACTGCCACATAATACAGATGACACAGCTTTAAAAGTTTAATCGCATAAACAACAGCTTTCAGATTAGCAGAGGTGTCTCTCCCCTTTGCATGAATACTGCAGGCTTGTGTGCCTCACACTCATAATTTAACTTGTGTAAACATTTCTTTTTGTGCTTTCATCACCATCAGTGTGCACAGTGCAGGCTGCATGCGATGTCTGCGGTTTAAAGGTTAATACAACTACACTTTCCCCTGCAGAGCACGTGACATGATTGTAACCACAAAAACAGACGTCACAGGTGCAGGTGCAAGTGCTTTATACTGTAAAACATCTCTCTACCATCCATCATCGTGAAAGACAGCACAACAAATGACTCGTCTGTCAGTGCTCAATGAAAAGTAAAGAATTAACAGGAGGACTAACATTATGTACGGAGAAAATCAAACATTCCTCCCCTCAAACATCTTGTAGCTGTGCAGTGTGAGCTCTGAGTGAGAAGAAAATAATGTTCATATTCCTGCTGATTTAACGTTTCACAGAATGACACACGTGAATATTTGCTGTGAGCTTATGAGAGCAGTCCCTTTCAAATGAGACACAATCAATTTCCTCAACAGAGGGATGAATTTTCTACAAACAAACTACACATCAAACCACAACAGGTTTATTAGCTCTGGTTTGCACACATGAGGAAATCTCTTTTTAATTTGTTTTGTGTATATACTCTCTCTTTACTTATGCAATGAGAGTAATTTTGCTCAGAGATGTATTACAGCACTTGTTTTTATATATAACGATGCTTTTTGTGTTCATGTATCATGTTTTTATAATGCAATTTCTTTTCTAATCTGTATTCTAGATCATTTTTATTTTATCTTGAGGTTATATGATTGGGTTGTGGTGGTGTTTGTAAGATAAGGTAAGATAAGATATCTTCATTGTCCTTGAGGGGAAATTTGGCTGGGCAATGTGCTACACACAAATACAATCAACTTGAACACAATATAAAATGTAGCTAATAAAAAAAGTGTAGTGTTACACCCAGAAAATAGAACAAATAGACAAGAACAACAGGAAAGATGTGTATATTATAATAAAAAGTATAATTATAAACCATATGTAAATATTGCACATTCCCCATCAGATAAAGATATAAATACATCAACATTATAAAAATGAGGAGAGAAATCATGAGAACCGTACTATATAATACATAGAGACGCTACATAAGAGAGGACTGAGCTGGTTGTTTGTTGAGTGGTGTAATGGACGTTGGAAGAAAAGAAAGCTTGAAGCGGCTGCTTTTATATTTGCCGGCTCTGTATCTTCTACCTGAAGGTAATATTTTATATTAAGGATGTTTAACGTGTGGGGTAAGGTGGTTCAGAAATGTCACCATGGTGAGAATGGGGTTGATATGTGGTTATATCATATTATCTCTGCATAGTGTACATATGGAAAGAATGTAGTCAAAGCCATACAAATTTTAAAAAGTTATTCTCGTGTCCTTACCGATGGATGTTTCTGGAGTGATGTCTTCAAAGAAGTACTGAGTGGCCTCGAAGGCAGAGTCTGGCTCCTCCTGTTCATGGGTGATTTCTAGGAGAAAATAATTTAACATTTGATTTGGCTTCTGGAAACATGTGAACCATTTCTTTGTCATTTTATGTTTCATGTCATCCAAATTATGATCACAACGATACTTTTGACAAATTACATGTTTAAGATATGATAATAAGATGAGATCCCACATCAGGGAAATTTACTTGTTACAACAGCACAGGGATTCAAAATTACAGGTAAAAGAGAGAGTGATGAATAGAAATACAACTACAAAATAAAAATTGAATTAACTATGAAGTAGAAAAAATATATAAAATAGAATAGGAAATAGACAAACTATATCTACTAATATACATTTCACATTATACAGATGAATGGACAATTATGCAGGATATCTGCACACATGTGGCATTTTACAAAGAGAAAAATATAAAGGTATTGCTTTTCAAAAGGATAATTACAAAGAACTTTGAGTATTCGTGCTATAATCAGGAACAAATTTGCAGCATATTGCATGGAAATGATTACACAGTATAAATGTAAATATACAGTATACTGTGCACGATAATTATAAATAAGAGATAAGAAGGATTAACGGTATGTGTATATATAAAAACACGAGTAAGTAAGCTAAGGTGTATATTTTTGCATATATTTATTAAAAAAATAAATAAAACACTAACTGGTTAAATTATGTGACAATAAGTTTGCCAAGCTCTTAAAAGTCAAACTTAAGTATTTATTAAAAAGAGGACTGAATTTAAAACACAATGAGTGGGTTTAAACTGTTTTATTTTCTGTCAGTCTGATGACAAAGGTAATCCTGAGAGAGTGATTTGTCCAGTGAGGTGAGACAAAGAGTTCAAAGCCTTTTTCTTCCACTGAGCCACCTCCTTTCTGTTCAGCTAATAATAATCCTGCTCCACTGAACTGAAATATTTTCTCTTGTTTCCAAAAGACGACTGACTTCAGCTGCATGGCTGCACACTCACCAGGCATGACGTGCATCTTGTAGAGGAGCTTCAGCTTCTCAGTAAGGTCCCCATGACACAGAACACCTACAACAACAACAAGAGGCTTTAAAGATCAGACATCTGAACTGCATCCAGATGTGATACATCATATCTTGGATATAATACTACCTTAAATTAGAATCATGACAGCGTAAAACACCAATTTGTCAACCGAACAGCTCTGTTACAAACCATTACTTCCAAAGAATATTTACAAGGACACGCTCACAACCTTTACTCTACTCACCAAGGCCGTTGATGAACTCCCGGAAATTGATGAGGGTGTCTCCGTTCTGGTCGAGGAGACGGAAGAAGCGCACAGCCAGCGGGTCCGAGTGGGCTCCGTTGGCCCAGGGGAACAGCAGGTTGAACAGGCCTTTGAACTGCTCCACGTCGATGCGGTACTGCTCCAGGTAGGGGAGGCTGGGGTCGTGACGCTCTGTGGGGTTGCTGCTGCCGCCCCAGTAACAGCTGGTCAGGTGCTCCGCCTGACGAGGAGAAGAGACGGGTGAGAACTGTAAAATATCATGCGAAAATCAATACAATTGGCTTTTAATTGTGATTTAAAGCCATACAAATTATACTCAAAATATACACAAAATATACTCATATGTTTCTGCTCTGACAGAGCCCAATCCTTGTGACTGTATTACTGCACCATTTAATAAGCAAACAGAATCGAGTTCTATAGTATAGAAAGTTGTATAAAATAATGTATCATAAAGGAGCATCCTGTGTTCACCTAAATGTAACAAGTAGTATATAAATAGTAATCTATATTTTGGGAGAAACTCACAAAAGCCGTAATAGTGAATCATTTAAAAATGATGTCGCTTCTCTCTTCTGAGATCAAAGCCTGCATGTGTCAGTGGAAGTTGTGGCTATTCAGCAGAGATCCGCCCTCATTATCCTAATTTAATTCCAACAAGTAACCACTACCTCGATTTTTTACACTTATGACAAACCAAATTCCATGAAAATCAGTTCTGATTTAAGTGAATTACAGTCAATTTTGTACTGAAGTCTGCATCTCTCGGCAGTAACAACAGCAGGGATTTATTCAACTTGTATCCTGCCTAAATTTGGTGGATCATAACATATCAGATCTGGAATTAATCTGCAGATGCTCCGGTTTAAGATGAAACAAAACTTTTTTTATGGATGTCAGCCATGTTTTTCAGCCATGAAAAAGGCCAAAATGTGGTCTGCAATAGACAAGGCAAGCCTTGTTTTTAGTCTAGCAGTTGTTGAAGACTTGCGGCCCCACCACACCGGCAGGTTAAGAGCAGTGAGGAGTCAGCAGTGATATAAAACAGAGCCATCAATAGAATAGATTTTTCAAGGTTTTCAAAAACTATGAATCACCACAAACACAAGATATCACTGAGCATACAGTCATAAATGTGCATAAAATAATTAGGCTGATGGTTCAGTAGTATGTGGGATCAGCTGCAGACAGATCTGACACTCATACACACACGACTATACGCATGATGTCCATATGCCTGGAGGAGATAATCAATCATTGTTTTTATTTTTAAATGAGGAGGGAGCAGCGTTCTGTGGAATTTGAAGAGCCTAATTTTAAAGATAAATGTGGTTTAACTAATAAACAATAACCATCAACATGGTGGCATTCTGTCATGTTTGTAAAATACAACACGCGCTCTGACGGCATGTTTGGAAAACAATTTCACTCTTGAATAATCTGAATCATTATGAACACTGTGCCATTAATAAAACTGGCACATTAATCCTCACCGTGTGTTCAAACAGGGCTGCAGTACAAGAATAGCTCATGCTGGAGGAAAACAGCTGGAGTACTCATGATAAGGCTCTGAGGCTATTATTTATTTTCTCTGTAGAGACCAAAAGACTGTTTGATTTCCTGTCTATACTTCATCTTCAGCGAGCAGAACACTAAGTGGGAGCTGCAACTCACCTTGAAGAGCACATAGAGTTCCTCCAGCTCGTCAATACTGAAGGCCGTCTCTGTTACAATCGTTCTGACCTGAAACATAAATATAATTACATTAAGTAAAAATAGAAGATGGATAATAGTGTTAAGTGTGAAGAGAAAGCAGATTATCTAATAATGACTTGAATGTAGTTCATTCAGTTTCAAAACTCAAATCTAATTTGACGTGTCATCTGTTTTCTGCACGACAGGGTTGAGCAAGAACATTAAAGTAAATACAACTGAAAAAAGTGACTCTACATGTGGACACTGTCACAAAGCAGTTGCCCAATTCTTGTATCTATAAGAGGAAGTCAGTGGATCCTCACCACGTTGCGTTTAGTCGTGTCTTCGATGGTTTGGATGACCCTCAGTCTCTGCTTGAAACGCATCTGTTCGATCACGTCTGCACGGATTGAACCAAATTTCTGCCACAAAAGGAGAAACAGAGAGACTGTGAGGAGACAGCTGGATGTCTCGGTGAGATACGTTTTAATTAGATTAAAGTTCAAATCATATAAACTGAAAACATGCAGCATTTCATTTAAAGGTTGTAACATGAGAACATAAATGAGAGAAGAAATGGGCAATAAATGGACAGATGTGTAGGATGTGAAGAGTCACATGCTTAAATTTGAACTTTTTCCCACCACAGAGTCCGTTCGCCTTTTCCAAAGTCAAATTCAAGCACTTTTCAAACATTTTCAAGGTGCATTTTCAAGCTTTTTCACCACCTTACATCTGTGTTAAATTACATATGTATTTTCATATACTTAAAATGATTCAAATGATTATTTTCACATTGAATTGTATGTTTTTGTGCCATAAACAACCAAAATTATGTTTTGTGGTAGCATTCTACAGAAGTGTGACGGAAAACACAATAAAGTTTCATGTTTCTAAATGTGTCACCTGTCTGTAAATAGACTTGGCATCCTAAAAAACCTGGCTGAGCTGATAAAATAATCACTCAAACAATTACGAGTCAAATAACCTCAATTTCAATAACATCTTTATCATTGAAACCGCCACATCTGTCATCTGTTAGTCTCCGACTCAACTGTTCACACATCAACTAAGCCTGACAGATCACACAAAGTGTAGCCACACATGCAGAATGGCAAGCGAGGCTTGAGCAGATTCATCTTCGTTTTGTGTAAAAGACCAAAGCAATTGGGCTCTCCAACATATTTTATTTCTTTATATAAAAATTGAACTATTCAGTCAGGTAGGTATTTATTATTTAAGTAATGCAATTACAATTTCAAAGCAGCTTGAAGGACTTCATCTAAAATCCAAGCACTTTTAAAAACACTACATTAAAATTCAAGTGTTTTCAAGGGTTTCCAGCACCTGTATGAACCCTGGTTTCAATAACTAAAAGAAGATCATAAACATAGAGGACGACTCTTGTTATAATCCAGGTTAAATACCTCGTAGGAGCTGCGGACCAGTTTGAAGATGTCGACCTCTGGATGTGGTTCTCCGTTGTCTGTCAGTAAGGAGTGCAGGTGGGGGATGGGAGGGAGGGTGCTGTCCTTATTGGTCACACTGTCCAAGTATCTACAATATGAAAAAAAAGTCAAAAATATCAGATAAATGAAGTAGAGTTATATTTTTGTTCCGACAGGGAACTACCGCTCCCTGAAAGTCATTCAAATCATCTGTCAGAGACCCCTCACTCGACTCAGATTCTTTTCAAGTTAATTTTTTTGTTTTTTTTCTCTTACAGTGTGCAGTGCATTATGGGGGACGTTTTGGTCCCCAGAGGTATCTGCACAGTGAACACTCCTCGCTATAAACATTGCAAAATGCATTGTAATTTTTTTAGAAAAGCTGTTGTGAAATCAGGCATTGTAGGCTGCTGCTATGCCCCAAAATGCCTGTGAAATCCTGGAGCAACTGAATATAGTTTCTGGCTATTGTTGGGTAAATCCAATTTTGGCAAAAATGTTGTTGCACATTTCTGATCTGTAATTAGTGAAGGTGGCACACATTAGCTTTGGAGGACGTCCATGTGGGAGTAAAATCTAGGCCAGGAGCCTAATTACAGAAACTTCCAAAGTCTGAAATCCTATCTTATCTCAGTTTAGGATGACATTTATCGCATAAAGCCGTTTCCTAACTGCATGAAGGAAAACATCCTATCCTATCTTAGTACAGGAATTGAGCCATTACATAAGCACCCTAACTGAAGAATTTAGGAATCTTAAGTTAGGATGGCACAGACCCTGTCCAACATTGAAAACAGCTGTCAGAAAAGGCAGCATCACTGTTCTTAAGTCTGCATGGCGATGACAGTGAAAATGGGGAACAACATAAACAACAAACAATACGACTGAAAGGCTCCTCAAACCACATGATTATGTTTTGAATTTCCCAGACCATGTATTAATGGGTATACATTGACTGTCAAGACGATTAATTTTGAATTTGATCGAGCATCCGTTCAAATCTTTATCATGAGTCGATAGTTGGCAAGAAAACTTCCTAAACCTTCACCAAAAGGTGTTATTTCGTCTCCTTTAAGACACAATTAATTCCTCTGACTCATCAAAGCTAAAACTGAACACCATGTTTTCTTGTCCATTCACAAGCTAGCCAGTGACAAGTTAGGTGTTGTCATGGATACAGGCAGTCTTATATAAATTTTAAACACAGATACAGGCATGATAAAACAAGTACTGAGTGAAGAATTCAGTTTACAGCTCTGATTGGGATTTTCTAAGTTAGATAAGATAAGATGTCTGAGATACAACAGGGCACAGCCAGAGTTTAGCTGTTTTGCTTCTGTAATAGTTTTTTTCTTATCTTGGAAACTTAAGTTGAGATAGAACAAGCACACATCTGTAATGACACACCAGGCCTTTTCAACTAGGAGCCCGGGAGCCAGAAACAGCCCCTTTGAACTTTTCTATTTCCTGCAAGGGGCCTGCAAATCAGGCTGGCATGTGTGTGATATGATAAATACAACTAAGGTACACATCTCTGAGCTACTTAGAGACATCTGAACCATAAACTGTATGATCTGAACCAATATCTGAACAAATATATACTATATTACAAACCTCGTTCAAAAAAAAGCAATAAATAGTCGCGTAATTTGTATGAACAGCCAAATCTCAGTCAACTGACAAAATTCTGAGTCGAGTACAGCCCTAATATCCAGAATTGAGGTATTTTGTCCCTTTCTCTTTTCCTTACCTGCCCAGTACAGTCATGGCCTCTCCATCATCCTTGCAGCCCAGCAGCTGGTGGATGTTGGCGTGCAGCACAGAGAGCGCCAGCTGAAAGATCACCTTGATGCCGTCGTAGAAGAAGCAGTCCACCACCACCACCGCGCTCTCGAACGGCATGACTGATAAGAAGAGGGTGAGGAACCAGGACAGCGAGATGGTGGAGATGACCCCGAGGTCCTGCATGCAGTCGTACAGCTGAGGTACGTACTCACGGGCAAGCTCCTCAAATACGCCCTGATCAACCAGGGCTCCTAGAGAAGAGCAGGGAAAAAGAAGGGGGTGTTAAACCAAAGGAAAATAGTCAAATCAAACATCCTAAAACACAGAAGCAGATGCACATACTGACCTACAACCCTGGTGTTGTAGTAGTCGGGCAGCATCCTCTCACAGAGCGCCACCAGCAGCCAAAAAGCCTCCTCTTCTTTGGCGTAGAGCAGCAACACAGACGTCACTATATTCATCGCCTGAGGTGTCGAGGGATAGAATAAAAATTCAAGTGTTGTCGAGGACTGCGGGGTTTGTGTCAGCTCATGTCAGACACAAAACAAGAGTGTGTGTACCTGACAGTATCCGATGTTTGGGTTTCTGAAAGCGTAGGCGGTGAGGACCCTGCGGAGGGCAGCGATGCCCATCTCGTTCTGAAAGGCCGGGTGCTCGGGGAGAGAGCGGTGCAGGTCCCTCTCTATCTCCTCTGTGGCCAGATTGTATTTACCCATCGACTTCTCCACCAGGTCCTCATAGTATCCAGGGTGGGTGGCCATCTCGTTGATCGCACCTATGGAAAAAAAAACAAAAAAACAAGATTATTGCAAATATTCTTTAAAATTAATACAGTCAACTTTTGCATAATTCCTGGACAATATTTTGCACATTCCTGCATAAAATTGTACAGCACTTTATTTAAATAACTGTCATATTGTACTTTTTAAATTTTTTTTTTTATAAATTTCAATTTCATATGTTATTGTCAAGTTTCTATTTATGCCTCTTGACTTGCAGTACTGCTCCTCCTCCTCCTCCTCCTCCTCCTGCTACTACTAACTATTGGAGCTGTAGTGACAGTCTTTGTGATGTGGTTGATAACATGCAAAGATGTCATGAAATACAGAGTGTCTGCAAAGATAAGATCAACCATACTGATGTTTGATAGGAGAGATTTATGTGTCACAGCCGCATACAGTCGATAAGTAACTTTAAAAACAAAAATACTACTGTATATAAATTATGAGCAAGTAAAGCATAAAAAAGACAATATTAAATACCCTATACTATATTCTAACGACACATCCATCATGGTTATTTATCCATCTATGTGATATTGTAGCTTCTGTATCTTATGAGTGCAAAGTAGGGAAATGTTATAATTTCATTAAAAGTAACTATTTTATGCAATGAGTCACATAGGGAGAATAATAATGCAGTATTTCTCTTTATTACTTTTCAATATCATTGCCAATATTACTTTTCTGTTTCAGTTTATTTTAGTTTACTTTTTAACTTATTTTTATTGTTATTCCATAAGGCACTGTTTTTTTTTGTATTTACTCCTTATACACTTTAAAAGTATTATGCTGTTGTTTTTTTTCTGTTACTGTAATTTTTGAGCAATCTCTGACACTACAATTTCCTTTAGGATTAATAAAAACAAAGGAAACATAATAACTTTCTTTTTTAATGTAGTTTTTTTAATGTTTGTGTTTTGTTTTTCCAGATTCTTACACACGCTGCCACAGTCCTACACTGTTCCTGGTAAACACAGCTACTAAATTTTGAGATTTCTATGTGTATAAACTATGGAAAACTACACAGTCCATCATCGAAAACACAAAACTTGGAACAGATTTGATCAGAGTTTCAGGTTCAGAATAACAGGTTTCATTATGTATTTCAGTTACTTCCATGTGCACATCAGACACTTCTGCTCTTTATCTTGTCAGCAGTCTGACAACTACAAGGAGAAATAATAAACTCCACTAGTAGCTCCCTGAAAGATGCTTCACAATCCTTATTGTCACATCAAGGTTGTCTTATTCTGGTATCTCTGTATTAAACAAACTATCTTCTGACTTGAAGAGAGAATTGACAGCATAAGTTTGAATTCTGAAAAGTAAAAATGCTGCATATTTTAAAAAAAAAAAGCAAAATGAATGAGGGAAAAGTGAACATACAAAGTAGTAAATGTGCTGAAACACAAGTGACATTCTGTTATTTACATTCCTTAGAGACCTGTTCACTGGGTAATTGTAACTTTACTTTAGTTATCTGAATAATTTTATATCAGTCCATGTTCCAGGTTTTACTCAGCCAAGTTGATCCATATGCTTCAGTAGACAACCTGCTTATTAAACTCACCAAACTGGTTTTACGCCCATATTCTAAAAACAGACACTGATCAGGAATGTTTCAAATATGCATGGTAAATATTTTTCTTGCAGGAGATTAGTGAAAGGAAAACTCCTTTGAGGAGGTGCAGGTAAGCGTGACTAAGGTGAACACACTGCAGCTATGACAACAACTGAGTGAACCAGAAGTGGGTCACTGGGGAGAGAAAGAGGAGCTGTTTGTGACCCCGTTCTGCTCAGGTGAGGACGAGTACGAGCTGCTGCTGCTGCAGAACACATGACAGGGCCTGTAAACAGGAAAGTCTGCAGCTTGTGCATACCTGAATATGTTAAAGACAGTTGCAAGCTACAGGTTGGCTGTATAGTCTGTAGGTAGCGGAAATTTTACCGTCAGCCAATGTTTGATGGCCAAGTTTAATTTTGTGTTTAAGCACTCGTGGAAAATCACTTATGTATACTGTATGTATGCTTTTGTACGAGCCATTTCACACCATTTCAAGTTAAATCTTTCTTTTTTTTTTTACTTCTCCAAACACCATTACCTAAGGAAAATAAAAATAACCTCTGTCATGTCAGCAGGATTATTGCTGAATTCTCTGTAAGTGACCAGACTGCTTTTCTCTGAGTATTTACAGTTCTGGATTGTTGTGCACATAAAAATGGTCCCTGATTTGACCAACAACATATACATGCTGATGCTGAATTTCAATATTTGAAGTGCAGTATAAAAACATTTCAAATATACTGCTATACTTCATGTTAATCTTTGGGACATTGTATATTTTTGCCTCCCAGGCAAAATAACAGTTTTCTTGGAGTCAAATAAGTGTCCCAAAGGAGTCCCTATAAATATTTGGGGCCTCTCCAAATGATTGAAAGGATTAAAAAAGAAAAAATGTATTTCTATTACATACAATTAAGTTTATTTTTTCAGACTTTATGAGTTGTCCACCTTTTCTTGTGATATTTTGCAGATTTTTGCCTTTTTTAAAAAGGTGCAGTAACTGATTCTATAGAAAGATTTTTACTTAAATAATTAAATACTATTATTTATTGCTATTATTACTATTATTTCAAATGCAAACACTTTTCCATTGGCAAGGTGGCAAAGTGTCTAAAAATATCTGATGCAATATCAAATGATTGAAGGGACAAAAAAGGAAGAGTATTTTTGTTGCACAAAATTGTATTTTTTCAGACTTTTCTATAATTTTTTACTTTTTCCTGTGAAATATCACAGTTTACCTTTTTAGGGGTCTAAAAACCCTTCAAAAATAAACAATCTTAGAAGCAAAACAACCACTTTTCACCTCAGAGGCTGAAATCTGAGAGATCATTTATCATTTTTGCTTATGTTATATGGGCGGTGGCGAGCAAACGCGGTTTCAGATCCTGCCTGAGGCACAAACTCAGTTAGAGCCGACACTGAGTGTTTAAAAAACAATTTCAGTCTTGAATAATCTGAATCGTTATGGACACTGTGCCTTGAACAAATTGGCACATTAATCTCTAACATGTCTTTAAACAGGCAGCAACACTGGAACAAGTTTTTGCTGGAGGAAAATAGTATATGTGAGTTATACTGTATATTTACAACAGTTTGAGAGAAACTATCGAATGCAGCTTTATGATTTATGATGAGTAATCATGTTTCAGACTGGCTCTAAAAAATGTTGAACGTGTTCTTACGTTGTGTTTTTGTCATCAAGGTTTCTGTGGACCAGTGACACCTGCATCAAAATATGTATCATGTGATGTTGTGATCATGTGTGAGCACGTAGTAAGCAGGGTGTGGTTTTATTATGTAGACAGCGTTTGACTGAATCATTCACAGTATTGTGTTCTCAGAGTGTGTTAAGCCTGTGTTTACTTCAGGGCCTCCCTGGTTGTTTCCTCACCAGAGAAGAGCAGCCAGAGCTCCCCTCTCATGCTCTCAGGAATCCCCTTGAGGACGAGCTCCTTCGTCTTCTCCGTGCGGTACATACACACCCCCTGTCCAAACTCTGCAAAGTGGTTCTTCCATGCCTGCTCCTTCAGGAACTCCTTCGCCTGAGAGCAAAGAGGGAAAACATTTTCATGACATGCAGTAGCTCAAGTGCGATTACTGTAACCTTTTTTTCCCCTGCCAGAACTCTGCTGTAAGTAGTCCACAGAAAATACTTACAGAAAATAGATTGATTTCTTTCACACTCCACAGAGCATGAATACTGTAATATTCTATAATAAAGGGAAATAATCTTGTGAGGTTGCAGTTAGCAGCAATCCTCCATGCAGCTTTATCTCCATGCAGTGTAATGGTGTGAAAATACCAATCATAGCAAAGAAAAAGCTGCACAATGTGATAACTTCCAATCCAAGCAGAAGCAGAATAGTATTATTAAACAAGGTGTTACCACGAGCCTTTCCATGCTCAACAAGCATGCTCCATTAAAATGCTTTTAATCATACTTGGTAAAAGTATATTTAACTCACCAGTTTGGGATTGAACTCCTCAGGCGAGCGGCGGCGGTACATGGTCATGAGGGCTTGTGTGGCTGTAGGCACGCTGCTGTCGTTCAGATTGAACGTACGCTCGCTTTCTGAGCCCAAACTGTGCTGAGGGCTGCTGGAGAGCAGAGATCCATGCTGGGAGTAAACCTGCAGGGGACACGCAGTATATTCAAAGGACACTGTCACCACCACTGTCTGTGATTGTTTACATTATTTTCTGGATTCAGTAGACTTGGTTATTCAGGAAACAAAACCAATATTTCACCTCGTCGTCTGAGCTGTTGAGGCTGCCGGTGAGTTCCCTCTCCAGGTAGATCTTGGAGGTGGTTTGCTGCAGGAAATCAGAGATCCTCTGCACCAGGAAGTCTCTGTCCTTCAGGTTGGCAAACAGGAAAGTCATTCGGTTTTTGGTGCTGATGGAGAGCGGGCTCGGCAGCACGCTGGAGCTGTCCGCCTTCTCCACGATGGTCACCTGGAAGAACATTCACAAAGAAATAAATGAAAAGCAGCCACATCCATCACAACCAAACATGTCAGAAACAGGAATTCTCATTTAAGAACAAACTAACCAGTTTTAAACAGTCTAATAATCAATTTAATATGAAATTAAATACAGAACTAATGATGTCCATTTTACTGTATAAAGTAGAATATGTTGAGTGTTTACTAACATAAATTAAGAGATTCACTAAATTAAAATGGATGGCAGCACACAAAGTAAATCTTACGCAGAGACTGGCTGTTACTAAATATTTACACCTACTAACTGCCAGGTGTAACTACAGCTAATGTTAGCATGCTAATGTATAGCCCGTCAAGAATGAATAGTAAAGGAGATAACTAACAGCTAACAACAACAAAATGTTGTCCCATGTTGTCCCATGTTTTCCCATGAAATGCTGAATATTTTCCCTTGTTGAGTGTTCAAAAATCCTTTAAAAGAAACAATGTGAGAGGAAAGACAACCGCTTTTCAGTTCAGAGACTGAAATGTAAAAACAAGGTTAGCTAACTGAGCCAACTGAAAAAGCTAGCATTAGCTTGTTAATACATAACCCATTCAAACTGATGAGTAAAGGTAACTATAATATGGACCATTATGGAAAGATGTTAAATTATTTCACATAATTCATATAATATGCCTCAAATTACAAAACCTTATGCCAAACATGTTTGAGTAAATGAACATAAGGGCCTAACGTCAGTTAGCTTAAGGTGCAGGAAGCGATTCAAAGATAGTTTATTGTTAAATCTCTCATTCCCATTGTCCATGGAACTTTTGTCCAATGACACCAAAATACACCAGATTTAATCTGAGGAAATATCCCACTTATTATAAACTAGCTGAATACTACTACACACTTCCCCAAGTTTACATACCAATGACAGTCATACTTATATCTAACTAAGTTTATTGTATCATTTGGGCCCTTACAACTTATTATTTGAAGTTATGTTACTGTGAATGGTAAATTAAGTTTATTTTTCATATATGCAGTCATGTAGTGCATCATATAGTAAAACACAATCTCTGCATTTGACCCATCCCGTGTATTAAGAGCAGTGTGCAGCTACAGTGCAGCACCCGGGGACCAACTCCAGGACTAAGACGATGTCTTGGCCAAGGGCACTGACAGGAGAAATTAACTGCTGCAGTGACTTCCTGTTTACATAATTGATTGGATGGCACTGCAGATCTTTCCAAGCAACCCAAACACATTACTGTGTATGTTTTAATGGTTCAACACTATAAGTAAATGACTGACGTTGGAAACTAGTTGGTATTTGCTAAAAACTTAGTGAGGACTTTGTCACAGAACCTTTGTCATGGATTTAGAAAGATGTGGTGAAACTCAGTCCAGAGCTGTCTGTCAATAAAATGGATGAATGTGATTCAGCGTGACAGCTGCATTTGTACACTGTGTGTGCATGTGTGTGTGTGTGTGTGTGTGTGTGTGTATTTCTAGAACAGATGGGTAGTGACAACCCCCTACCAGACAACATTATCAAACACATTGACGTGTCTTAGCGGTTTACTTCAGCTACTGCTGATGATGATGCTGTTTTGATTGACAATTTCATTTCTTCCAGTTACTGTAACTCTTATCTGGAAAATCTATCATCCTTACGACCTGTCCATGAACAGACAGGCACAGAGAGAACAACTCACCTCTCGTAGTGGGATGATGAGGCTACACAGCGTCTCCTCCTTGCTGGTGAAACAGATGTAGTTGGTGGAAACAAACATCTGTCCCAGGATGTGCATCTTGTTAAAGGGGGTCCACAGGGTGCAGTCCGTGTGTCCGTCCAGTTTTTCATCTTTGGGCAGACGGAAGAGCGCCCGGTAACGCTCACTCTTAGCTCTCGCGTCCAAATCCCTAAAGGACGGAAAATCCAGAGTCATGACTGATGACTTAATGATGACTTGAGGCTGACATAGTCACTGTCATTGATGCATTAATATATTTACAGTGCTTATAAGGCAAAAAGGGGAGAAACCAGAAAAACCTTAACAGGCTTCTGAAGGGGTGTGCATAAGATTGTCATTACACTGTCATAACCATGTCATGAACATGAAAGAGTTTTTATGAAAGTTTATGACTGTTACTGTCAGTAAGTGTCATTCATTATGTCAGCTGACATAATGAATGACTGGCATTACATGTATGTCATTTTTAATGCAAAGTTGTCATTGCTTGAGATGTCTTTATTAATCAAGCCAATAATGTCTTTGTTATGACAACATGACATTATGAAACATGAAGAGGCAGTTAAGCTTTATGTTTTAGCATCACATTAAACTGTCATATGTGGTTGGTTTTGACAATGGCTGTCATGAGACTATTATAAGAGTGTTATGAGTATTTTTTCTTGACCTCAAGTAAAGTGGTACATTTTAGACTGTCATAAAGATGTCATTAAGTTTTACTACACTGTAAAATGCGTTTGCAACAGTGTCATGAATAATTTCCGGGACTTCAAGTAATGAAGAACCATTTGGACTTGTCATAAAGGCCACTTTGATGACAGAACACAGTACAGAGGTGATTTAGCTTGCAGAATTAGCTTATAGCAGTTAGCTGGTTTTGTGTTTTCACTGTCTGTTGTCATAACAAAGACATTACTGGTTTGATTAATGTCAAGTTGTCACAAACAAGACATCTCAAACAATGTCAACTCTGCAATAAAAATGACCAAAATGACCAAATGACATGTAATGACAGCAGTCATAAAGACGCGTTCATGTTGATGACGGGCGTCATGACATGGTTATGACACTGTAATGACAGTCTTATGCACACCCCTTCAAATAAAGTGTTATCAGTCCTCCCATGTAAAATAATATCTGCACAGTACACAGATTTACAATCACAGTTCAGTGCATAAGATTATTTTCCTGATGTTACATAATTTGTATAAATAACTGAATGTATAGACAATGAAGCGTCTGTGTAGACACAGTGAAGTGTTATGAAAGAGCAACAGTCATACAACCCCAGAGGCTCTGAAACATTAAGGCACTGCAGTGAAACCAAGTCATGCTTACATAAAATGTGTGGACCAAACAAAATTTGGTCCTTGAGGCCATTCTTAAGGGCTTGCAGAGCAGAGTTCAGCAGCACAACAACCTTTTATTTCCTAACACACGTGTTGTTGTTGTTGTTGTTCTTCGTTTCCAACTTTTAAAACCTCTTCAACTCCACTTGGAAGTCTTCGGCCATCATTACTCTTATTCAGAGGCTGTAGGGATATTTTTTAGGGATATGATTTTGATTTTATATGTATGTATCTTATGCTTATGTGATTGATTTTATGCTTCAGCTATGACGTTGCTGTATCTTTGACATGTTTCAGGATTCACTGCTTATAACTTTTGTGCTGTTGTGCCCTGTCTTGTCTTGTCAAACATAAATGAAACTTGGAAAAAGAAAAACTAAATAAAAAACAACTAGAAATGTCAAAAGTTTTTGATAACAAATCACAGCATGAATGTTTTTGTGGTTTTCCTCAAGGTTCCAGTGTCTTCATGTGGTATTTTGGAGGGATTTCTGACCGTTTTTATCTATTCTCAGGTGGTCAAAAATGGTTAAATTTTTCACCTGATTGTGTAATAAATGGTATCAACCCCAGAACAGCTGCAACAAGTTATGAGAGATGATAGAGCATCATGGGAATGACCATCATATACTTCAACCATAATGTTCTAAGCTCTTATACACTCAACACAGTGTTTGTTACAGATTTATGACTAAAACAACTTGACACAGTGTGCAGAACTGCATCTCAAATTAATCTTCTGGTTCGCACCTTTCAGATGATGTAAACCACCTCTGTGTGGCATGTACTCTTGACCTGCTATCTCCCCATAAAATTTCCCTGTACCTCTCTAAAAATGACAAAATTAAGTGTATGTTAGGGAGAGGGAAGGGTTAAAATCCTAACTTGCATCTCCATTTTAGACTTTCATCCTCTGTCTTTAAGTGTCTGGATAACCAACTGCTCTGCCAAACATAACGCATTAATGTTCAATCGACTGCATGTCATAAACATGCTCAAACAGCATTTACTATTGATGAGCAGGAGTGTTCCCGCTCTGCCATCTGTTCGTCTCTCACCTCTTGAGTGCCGACACCTTCTTGGGCGACTTCTTCTTGAGCTTGGGTAGCGAGCGGTCCTGCTCGAAGCCTTTGTTGTCCAGCAGCTGACGCATGGCGATGTTGGCCAGCTGCTCCGCCAGCTTAAAGGTCTCATTGATGTTGAGGAAGACGGAGAAGACGTGCTCGTTGACGCGGGTGCTCACCTTGATCACGTCGGGTAGCAGCAGGGTGGCGCTCTTCTCCAGCTGGGTGATGTCTGCCCAACGCACCACCAGTTTGGCTGACAACGACAAAAAGACAGAAGAGATCAGTATACATCAACCAGACAAGACAAACCGATGGACTAGTTCCCAAACTTTTTTCCTTGGAGCCCCCCTAATTGTAAGGAAAAAAGCTAAGCCCCCACAGCCTGCACAAACACAAAAAGAACAAGTGATTCATTCCAGACCTTTACTGTCAAAATAAAGATCAAATAAACCGTTTCCATTTCCAGACCATTTACCTCTGGTAAATACTTTTTCTTTTAATAATCCAACAGAGTAGACTTATACACCAAAAGAATGATAAGAATTAATTTAGAGCTGCAACGATTAATCAATTATTTATCAATTATCAAATTAATCACACTGATCAACATTTTTCACCATTTTCTGACATTTTACAGACCAAACAACTAATTGATTATTAAAGAAAATAATCGGCAGATTAATCAAAAATGAAAAGTCACAGAGGTGTTTTTGAGTTAAAACCTTTACAGACAAATTGTGATTTTATTGTTCAAATCTAATTTTGACAATCTCAGAGCAGACAAAGCCTTGAGGACCCCCTGTGATCTTTGCCGCCCCCCTGAGGGGGGCTCAGACTGCAGGTTGGGAACAAATGGACTAAAGCAGCCCTCAGGATATTAGGATTTAAGACGGGCTTATTGGCAGCTCATGGGACCGTAATCCAGCCCCTTAATGACCTAAATCTGGCCCTTTGATCAATTATAACTATGGGAAAAAATATATTGTTGTGATTTTATTTAAATAACCTACTAACACTCTAAGTTTATGGGTGTTTACATTGTTTATTAGAAAAACATTATTTTATTAATCGGCTAATTTTCCCATTAATTGGTTACATCTGTTGTTAAGCACAGAGACACTTAAACTTACTGTTTAAGCAGAGGGAATTTATGAGTCAAACTAAATGAAAAAAGATATTAAATGCAAAACAAATTACTACTAATCTAGGACCGTGGTGCAAAAAATAAAAGGTGATTTAAATTCTTAACTTTACAGGTCAGATATGGGAAACGTAAACGCCCGACACCTTGGCATTGTACTTTTTTTAATATCTGGCCCTTCTAAAAAAGTAATTGAATGGCCTGGTTTAAGACAGAATTTCACCTTGAGAAGCAGGCAAGAATATTAAAATAATAATGATAGTTAGGTGTATGGTTTAGATGTTTTGAAAAAGAGATTTCTTCAGATATCTCCAGGCCAGAAATCTCTTTAATAAAGAAATAATACATGTGGAGGAGAGTCATCTAAATCTAGTTATCCAAATATGATCTGACAGTTCATATCACCAAAAATGGAGGAAAGAGTGCAGGAATATTGGAATAATATTTGGGTTAGTCAGAAAAAGATCAGTGTATATTTTGTGACTCTTAAGTTGAAATTCCTCAAAGACAAAACCAGTGCAGAAAGCTCATCTGGGCTTGTTCTTTAATTTTATCTCATTGGCAGGATTGCTAAAAAGATAATGAAAATATTTGAAAATATTAGAAGTGTGTTGCTGTTTCATGGCTGTGCAAAATCCAAGATAAGTTGGCACAGGATGAATACCACTGCCAAAATGCTTTTGGCTGCTTGTAAAAAAGAAAAAAAAGAAAGAAAGAAAAGAAAAGACATCACAGGGAACTGGCTACATGAAAAATCAGAAAAACCAAGGACAGTTGGACTGCAAAAAGAATTGCATGGAGTATCTGACATTTACCTTAAAGGTTAACTCTGGTATT
>JAJHUR010073694.1:0-7500 GCA_027495735.1 Lutjanus campechanus
AAGTGATGAGTGAAAGTCATGGAAGAGAAGCAGAAATATAAAATTATGGCAAGGCCACCAAAAACAGATCATAACAAAAATGAAAGTAGGCAAAGGATGAAAACCGCACAATTAAGATACAGAGAGTAGAGATGTTGCTTCAGCTTAAGATGTGATGCTGTGATCAGGTGAATTGCAGCTTCTCTGATACCCAACTGCAGATAAAGATGGACTGAGGCATGCCAGCAAAGGCATGCGCTCATACACCGAGATTATCAGTGAAGCTAGAACCAGACATCAAATTTCCTGAGCAAGTTGTTGCTAACATGATAATGTCACGTGTGTAGGTATTTGTGAATGTGTGTGTGCGTGAGAGAGATTACTCAGATCAACACAACAACTTGTGGGAACTTTTTGTTGTTACCCACGGAAAACACTAAAACGTGACATAATGTCTGAGCTGGTACGGCGACAGACAACACCCTGCAGAATTTGTGAGCAAGTTATTTCTTGACCTAACGGTCGACTGCTTTAGTTATGTTTCCATAGTCTTTTATGCAGGCCAACAGCTCTTCTCATCATAAAACAGTATTTAGGGAACGCCTTAGTTTATTTCATACTAAAGCTTTTTCCATTTACCTGTGTTGATAGTTTGCTATCCTGAGACAGTGCATTGATCCACAATAAACATTATCACTGGAGTTACATATGACCACATATGTTTTAGAGTTGGTTTGCATAAAAATATACATTGTTACCCTCTTCTAGCAGAATATATCCCATATTTTACATTATATCCCATCAGATTTGTGGTTGTTGTTTTTCATGTGATTCTACCTGAACCTGAATTCCGAGGTCAGAGGAGGGTGGGGAAGACTGCAGGGGAACAAAGCTGCTCATTTATTGCACACGACATAAATCAATGTCTGCCTGACATCCACATGTGCACACAGAGGGGTGTTTTAGGAAAAGCATTACTGCCGGTTTTGCTTTGATATTTCGTTATGGATGCTATTTCCTCAATAAAGACAAGAATTCAGAATCATTCAGAATCAATCCCACACAACACACATACACACATGCACACACAAGCCTAAAGAATACATAAAACCTGGAGAAAAGGACAACTTAACAGACATAAACTGAACATTTACGATTTGTGTTCTCATGTTCAAAGAAAATTGTCAAGTCTATTCAGCAGGATTACACAGGGTGTCCATAAAGTCTCTTTACAATTTAACAAATTTAATACAAAAGCAAATGAATAGACAAATCTGTGGAAATTATTACAAAATGAAAAGTAGATATTGATGTTTTTTGCCTCATTTAATACATCTCTATATGGGCACCATTAGTTGCACGAAGCACATCAAGACGGTACACGATTTCTTGCCATGTTCGCTGTAGCATAGCCTCATCAATGGTGGCAATGGCATCAGTGATCTTTTGCACAAATGGACGGACATGACAGCGGATGTTTTCTATGCTTAATCCTGTAGTTTTGCTGAGTCTGCGATTTTGTTTCACTAAACCACGATACACATTGTGCCTTTTCTTGAGGAGTAGCCATTTTTAGGGGTTTATTTAGCAGAACCTATTTCATCAACAGGGTACCTGAAATACACAAATGTAATGTGATTAAAAACTTTGATAACCACTGAGTACATAGAACAAATCTGATTAACATATCTCATCAATTGCTTTTGTAATATTTTTTTTTAAATTGTAAAGAGACTTTGTGTACACCCTGTATTTTCAGTTATTCTACGGTAGCATGCAGCATGAATTTGGACTAACTAACTTTTTGGTTCACCTAGGATAATAAGTCTTGTCCTTTAAATCTATATAACAACATGCTGTAAATGGCAGGAAACAGGATAAATGGCACACACACCAGTGTAAATTGTTGTTGGGATATGTGTTACCATCTCCAAATTTTGATAGCCCAGCATCATCTAATTGAAATTATAATGTCACAGTCAAACAGGCAGAAGTGCTTTAGAATAAAAAGACCAAAAACTGTCCCCCTTTTTAGACACACTAAAGATTGACCCAGCTGCATAGGAAGAAAAATGTTCTTCTTCACAAAATTTTGACTGTTGCCAAGTAGGAGAAATTGAATGAATCACTAGCCTCATCTTGACGACTGCAACTCAGTGGAAAAACTTCTACAAGGCTCAAAATTCAACTCAGTGTTGGCCTGGTGGTGGCGCAAGAGAGACTTTCCAGATATGGGTATCTTTTCAGTAACATTTGCATCACTGTGCACTACAATCAGAAGAGAAAAACTCCAAGGCACTCTCTTTTAAAACAATTAAATCATATCTATCGTCATTGTATGGTCATGTTAGGCCTTACAACAAAAATACTTGATGTGTTTCGGGGAGACTCACTGCTGAAGACTTGATGCTGAAAAATGTCTGAATTAGATTTAAGGTCTAACATGTCCATCCTGTGACAGTAAAGGTATTTTTAAATGTTTTAAGATTTTTGTGATATTTGTCTACACGTGTCCCATCCCAAAGAGCTCCCAAAAACAAACTCATTTAGAGTCCAGGAAATGCTTCTACACAGACATTTTAACTAGAACTCTATATTGACACCAGGAGAAATAATCACAAAGAAATTAGGATAAAACCCCCATTTTCAGATAAATTTCCCTTAAAACTGCAATCAAATCCTATGATAAGAGCCCCTGTTGAAGGCACTTACAAAAGCCCTTTGATGATTCACTCTAAAATCTGCAGTCAGATAGAAAATGACTGGACCTGAGAGTTGTATTAGTGTTTTAGATGAAAAAAACAGATAAAACTAAATAATGAGGAAATAACACAGCCACAACAAGACATATTGAAACTTACAAAAGGAAAGGAAAATGTTTTTTGGAAAAATAATGTGTGAGAGCATTGGAACATCTCTGAATTAAATAATTGAGACAGTCAGGTTACAAATAACAGAGAGGGAGTCCAAATACGACATTTTGAAACTTTCAAAAGTGAAAGAAAAACATAGAAAATTGTAGGAAAATTGGTGCAAAAGGGTGGAGGAGTCATGCAAAACCTGTAACCTCAGATCAGTGCTCAGGACAGAGTGAGAGTGCACGTACACACACTGAACCAACAGTCTATTTACACACCAAGGCAGAGAATACCACAGCTATATAACCTGTCTATTTATAGTAAGAGTAATAGTTAAGGGAGATTGCATCATTGAGACTAGACTGCAAAAATAAAAGACCCCAGTGAAGATAAACATTCACTTCCATAAGATGCCTGTTGACAGAGAAAGCAGGATGCCAAAAATATCATATACGGTCGAGATAAATGGTGCAGAGTATTTGTATACTGTTTCCATTACATGAGTGTTTGTCTTTTATAGGTGAGGAGGAACTGAAATAAGTTGCAACGAGGAAGTTGTTACGTGTCTGCAATGTAGCAGACATGTTGGCTAGTGGTTGGCAAGTGGTTGGCTAGTGGGCCTCTTGTTTAGAGGAACCTTTTGGTGTGCAACGTTGGTTTGGTGCTGATGGATTAATTCCAGTTTTGTGTGTATTTTCTGGCTGGAATTTTTTAAAGACAGAGTAAAGCCAGATCTGTATTTTGTGGTGGTACCTGTTTACACTCAATCATAAGAGTTCAGAAATTGCCAGCTACAAAGGACCCCAGATTCCAGTGTTTCTGGGTGGAGGAATTCTGCTGCAATCCATTGTATATGGAAACTGAAAAAAAAAAAAAAATTTAAAAAGTCACAACCTACAACACATACAAAGGAACAGCCCACAACCCTTCGCTAAGCCCCGCCCTCCTTAGTTACTAAGCCTGCCAAACTTTCCACTGTGGCACTGCAGTTATGCAGTTTACAGTGATAACAGTGGCAGATTTAGCATCAAAATTGAGGGTAATTGTTGAAACACAAGGTCATTGAATCTTTAGAGACATATACAAAAGCAGCTTCTCAGCTTCTTCTTTTCTAGCTGTCGACAGTGGGTTTTGTCAGCTAAAATAATGACTCACAAGCAGATTTTGTAAGTGTAGCTGGCTGATGTAAGGTACTGCTATCTCCTTGACTCGGATGAAAAGTCTGTTTTAATGCTAACATCTGACACATTTTAAAACAAGAACACTGTGAAAGTGTAAATGTAAAGTTACCTGACAGCTGCGCACATGGTAAAACGTTCATGCTAAAAGACTGAGGCTAAAGCTAGCTTACGTCTCAGCAGTAAACATTGGTCAGATGGTAAAATATGGGAGGTACATCTACGTGATGACAGAAAAACACTCATTAACGTGGAAAAAGGAAGTGCAGCGGACTTGGAGACAGGTCACTCAGTCAGATGACCCGGACCGCGATCACAGAAGATAGCAACAACGTAATGGGGACGTCTGTGAAATGCTGAGAGATATTTTTATAATACCTTATTGCATTGTCTTTTCTGGGTGTCCATAGAGGCTGTCCTGGCCAAATGCAGGAAACAACTGGTTGAGAGTTTCCACTGTCAGCAGTCATCAGCTGATTAAGCTGGTCAGTATAAACTGGCCTATGTCCTGGCCTCTGGCTCTCTTCTCCCCTGGGTACTTTCCACACAACCATTGTTAATTTCTGTTGATCTTAGTTTTAATAAGTTACTCTTGTATGTAATCTTTGTTCTTATCACATTTCTTGAGCCAGTTTGAGACAAATGGGGCCTCTGCTGGGATCTGAACCTGGGGATGCTCTCTTCCTGTTGTGTTTTGACCACCAAATTATTTGTCAGAAAAGGTAAACTGACTTGATAGATCATAATAAGCTACATATGGTGGGAAAACTGTGTTGATACTAGACACGGTTCAACATAATGTGAAATTTGGACTGATTGTGGTTTTACAGGGGTTGTTTTAGAATTCATCTCAAAATTTATACTAAACCGATTGATTATAGCAACTACAACACTTTATTGAGATCAGAGAAAATTGTCATGAAAAAACTTGATTAATTTTTTTCTAAGATTTAAAACTGCAATGCAATCCCAGTAATGATAAAAGCTATTGATGAAGCCACTTACTGATGGTAACCATGTTCATGCTAAAATCTTACATCAGATGGAAAACGACTGGAGCCAAAAGCAAGGCACTTTAGATGAAAAACAGTGTATGAAATGATAAAATATAGGACAATATGAGACAAAACAAGATATATCAAAGCTTTACAAAAAGGAAGGTAATTGTTTTGGAGTAAAATAGTGTGTGTGAGAGGGAAATGGAACATCCCAAATAATGAGAAAACATGGAGAAAGACGGCCAGACCAAGACACACTGAAACTCACAAAAATGAAGGAAAATGTTGATGCTCAGTCTACAATCTGCAGTCAGATGGAAAATGACTGGACCCAAAAACAGAATTTAAAAAAAAGACAGATGGAACAGTTCCTGGAATCACCAAATAATGTGCAAATATGGGAAAGACAGCAAGAACAAGATATATTGAAACTTATAAAAAGGAAAGAGAGAAGTTTTTTGAAAAATAGCACGTGAGAGTACAAGAACATCTCTGCATTTAATTATTGTTTGAAACGGTTAGACAAAAACAGTGATAGGTCCAGACGTTTTGAAACTTACAAAAGAGAAAGAAAACATAATTTTGTCAGAAAACTGGTGCAAGTGTATGTAGGAGTCATGCAAGAGGTCGTAAATGAGAAGAGATGGAGAGTGACTAATACAAGCATGAAACCCACAGACACATAGTCATACACCCAAACACAGAACAGCACAGTCATATAACTATGTATAGCTAGAGTAATAGTTTGGAAGGATTGCATCATAGCGACTAGACTGCAAAACTAATATCCAAAACCCCAGTGAAGACCCGGATAAGAAAAACATTTACTTCCATATGATACAACACTTGTAGACAGACAAGGCAGGATGTCGAAAATATCATATATATACTGTTGACATATAGGGAGCAGAGCAGGTGCAGACAGTGTTTCCATTATACCAGTGCACATGCTTTTCACTGCACCTGCTAACATCTCATGTGCTGGGTATGTTTTCAATATTTTGTGTGTGCATGTGTGTTTCATCACAATCTGTGCAGTCCAGCAATAATCACAAGAGGCAGAGAGACAGAGAAAGTGCCGGCAAAGCTTGCATTAAGCCAAACTGTACAAAGAGCACCAGTGACATACAGTAGATCAACACATAAAGACTTTTCATGTCACATTCTGACCTCTGGTGGTTACACATGACACTACAGAAGAATTAGAACTAAACCGCAATGAAGGAAATGAGCCACAGGGTGGAGGAAGATGGCAAACATATTCCTGCCATGTAGCTATCTGAACTTGTGCTGCCATAAGGACAAAGGGGATTCGATTAAGAAAAACACCCCACCAGTCAGATACAAATACTTAAAAATAGCAAAATAACAAAATAATGTTAATGATTCTGAGCTAATACTAAGTAATGATAATGATAATGATACTAAAGTAGCCTGGAGTTATTTAAACTTTCATACTATACAACAACATGATTATTGGGAGGTGGATTCACCATCTCCAGCACACAGGAAAAAGCGAGTAGTTAACTTTGATAAGAAAAAACTTTTCAAATACAGTCACACAAACGATAAACAGTGAATTAACAGTAAAATGTGTCTGTGTTTAATGCACATGTATCCAAACCACCTACCGACACCTATTTTAGTGAGAAATCTTTTATATACATTTTGTATCTCATTTTCACTGTCTTCTCCCACTAAAATAGCACAGCTAACCAACGAGGGCTGGTAACAATTTGAGGAGACAAAATCCAAAATGTTTGTGCAGAAATACTTTATCGTATGGATTATATTGATGCTGAACTGACATGAAGACTGTCGACAACTGTTTCTAGAGTCATATGTTTTTTACGAACATGAAAGGAATATTTAATGTGTCATGTATCTTAAATGGAGTTTGGCGTAATGTTTTCTACAGAGTGCAGGGATCTTTAGTTAATTCAGACTGGTAATATGAATTTAAAGTTTTGTCACAACTACAGAAAAAAAAATCCTGCTGTACCTCCCCTTGCCAGGCACTTATCTCACACCCCCAGTTTTTAACTGTAACAAGGCATCCATGATTACAGCAGAGACACACCACTCTGCTTCAGTCACTGCAGCACATCTATGAGAAAAGGCTCCTCATTTTACATCTCCCTTGTTATTACGAGACAGTCTGAGCCTTGACAGAAGAGAAGCCAGGGTTTAATACTGTGCTGACCTCACTGTTTATATAAAAGACAAAGCAGAAAAACACTCTTGTAAGAAGTCGGAGGCATAATCGTTAGGATGTTTAGTCAGTACATTTTTCCCCGAGTTGATCTGGTACATTTTGATATCACAAAATGATAGATATTCAGCCATGATTAGGGCAGGCTATGGAACCTCAGTGTTTTTGTTGGTACAGACAGAAATGCGTGCATGGCATTGACATTGATCTAAAACTGTCGAGGGTTGAAAGCATTTAATATCTGTACAGATTCACATTTACTTAACCCTATAATG
>JAJHUR010073694.1:10000-68242 GCA_027495735.1 Lutjanus campechanus
AAATCAGGCATTTTAGGCCACAACAATCCCCAAAACATCCCGCATAATCCTTGAGGGACTGGCTAAATGTATGTATTAATTATATGTGTACATAATCATGTTATAGTGTGGTTGCAGTGCCTTTTAGCTGTACTATGTTTGTTACACACTTGCATTAAAGCTCAATCTCAATTCTTTTTTCATTATTAAACTCCCCCTTAAAATCTGCAACATGCAGTTCTTGCATAATCTAGTTACCATCTACTTAACATGGCAGTAATGGTTAGACATTGTAAAAAGCACTTAGCACTTTGTGTTGCTTGATTTAATTTTGTGTCAGTTAACATCCTCCACTTGAAACATTTGTAATAAATAGCCGGTTTCCAAAAACCCTGCAGATCAACATCAGCTGAGCTCTGGTTCTTCAATTTATCATTTCAATCTCAGCTTGAATCCTGTGGATTTTTAAATATCCTACTTATCCTTTGTTTTTGTCCAAAACTGTGTGTACTGTCCCAAGTGCTGGAATCTGTGAGCAACCCAAAGCATCCACTTGTAATGTCTGTATATCTTCTTTCTTATCAGACTGGAGGAAACAAAGGAACAGTAAGGGAAGCAGTGAATGTGTTGGAAATACTAATCCAGCGGCAGAGGATGGGAAGCATTGTGCTTTCTGCTCATAGATCTCCTCCAAGCCCTCTGATGATGTGGTTCATATCATACTGAAGTAAGCACTGATTAGGAGAAGACAAAACCACAGCAGCGTGTGGTTTGTGGCCTTTTATAAAGCCTTCTTCAATCAGACGCACTCAGTATGGTGATTTGACTTGAATCATTTACTCTGTAATGAAGAGGTTTTTTGCATTATGAGTCAAAAGGGAAAATTAAACTTTATCTGTTATGCAGCTCTGATGTCTTTAAGGTCTTGAGATACTTGAATATCTTAGAACAGTCTTTTTGTGATACCTTGAGACAATGCAGACGCGTCTTGAATATTCTTGAAAGAGTTGTTTTTTACCTAATGATCTTAATCATTTTTGACATCCATATGTAGTCAACAGAGTGGGCTACTATGTACATGTACATAGTAAAAGAACAATTCATGTCATTTATGCCAGTTTTATTATGTTTAAAGGAGAAATCTATATTTGCTTCACTAAATCATAAAATGACCACAATATGCCATTAGAGGTTAAGAAAACATGCTAAATTGAAATAGTCTCTTCTCTGACAACAATGCAAAAGCCACATTGTTCTCCTTTGAAACTTCTATTCTGGCCTGTAACTTGTGTTTTTATTTCCCCTTTTCATGTTAATTTCAGTTCAAATTAATACCAAATGTTCACCAAATGGGTAAGTGTCTCTTTAAGAGTCTAACGGAATCAATAGTAATCTTTCAGAAGGAGCAGATGGTTTTAATGGTTAAATTGTGCAATATGTTAATGGAGTCTGGCAGGCAGTGAGACACAGTCATTTAACTCTCAACCCCAGAGTGTGTATGTTTGCTTTTGTGGCGCTTGTTTTCAGGATAACAGGGTTTGCTTTACATCGACAGATAACTGACAGTTATTAACTGATCAAATTACTATGTAGGATTTATTATTGTCAAATTACAATGTTGTGCTCCTGCAGCGTCCCTGCTGCCTGCCACAGCCTCCTCAAGCCTGTGGAGGAGGGGGTGGGGAGAAACAGCTCACTTCAACCATAGATTCATGTATAAAATATGATTTCAACCTATTTCATACACAGTCTATGGCTCCAACTTACTACTTAGACTGCAGTGCACATCTTTGGATATGCAAGAGTTACAGAATGCTCCTTTAATACGCCTCCTGCTAAGTGTTTCTGTGTCCTGCACAACATCACAAAGAACATGATTTATTAATAACCATCAAGACGGCCTCTCTTCTTTGCTGCACTGCAGCACTCAGGTTGAATACTGTAATTAAAGTCTAATTTGGTTCTTTGACTTGTTTGTGCTCTTTGTCTCTCAAAAGACCTTAATTACACACGAGCTTCAGTGTACTTTCCCTTACAGTAAGAGTAGAAAAATAAACTGTGATACTTTGCCAATCTTGTCAAGGTGATAACTCTCTGAGACTTTTTAAGGAGCCGTCTATGTTTACTTTAGTCATGTGTCATATCCAAATAGACAGACTTAGTTTCTGATATATTATGCCCTGTAATTAGTTGATTGTATTTTAATCCCTTATGTTGTGTATGATTGAGATTGATTGTATTTTATTGTGACAATGTGCTTGGTCTCATCTCTCCAGCTGAATAAAACTGGGATTCAGCTGAGACTTTTCCCCCACTAAATCAATTACAAATATTTTTTGTGTACAAAAACAGACAGGTTTTAATTAAATACTCCAAAATAAAAACAAAAAAGAAAAATAAGGCAAACAATTTCCATTTGTTCTCATTGTTTTAGTTTCTATTGCATTTGAATGACCATATTATCCACAGCATAAAGGCATTAATCTACATTTTCAGTTATATTTTTTTTCTATCATTCAGGCATGGCATTTCAAACAATAAAGTGCTTTTTGAAATAACCTTCTCCTTAACCAATCTAAAATACACTGAGACAATCCCCCGCAGCCCTCTCCGAGACACTGGAAATTGTCACATACATGTGCAAGTACACGTTTACACACAAACACTCGATCCCACACACGAGCAGGCAGTAGTTTGACCCTGCAGTTCACATACAGTGTGTATGCTTTACTCTGTGCTTTAGACTGTAAACGGTCTTAAGTGTACAGGTGTGTGTGTGTTTGATTGGGCAGAGGGTTTGTTTGACAGTGTTCACACTGGTCATACACACTTTCCATCTTGTTAAGAGAGGCTACTGAGCATACACACACACACATACACACACACACACACAAACACACACAAACACACACACCAACACAGAAAACACACTCTGTTTGATCAAACCCTGTTTTGACCCCGGTCACAGCACAGCTTGCCTCTTGTCTCAAGTGTGAGCCGTGTGTCTCCGTCATACAGAGAGCACGACACATCCGTTATGTAGGAACGCTTTGTGTACTCTGGGCGCAATTTCACACATTGCAACTATTAAATTAAAACTTAAAATGTCCATGCTGTATTATACAGTGATTTTTTTGTTGCACTAACATTTTGAGGCTGTTGCAAAAGATGTTTTAGTCTTATCCAGACATTGTACTAAAGTCCTGAACTCTACTTAGTGTGCTATATGGAGTAAAACTACAGTGTAGAGTTGTCCTCATGCAAGTTTTAAGTACATCCCTGTAATGTTCAACTTTACGGAAGTCACTTTCTGCTAGTAAAAGAAAAAAAATGTCCCCATGGTAAGTCATAACTATGAGTTAAAAGGTCAAATTCATGAGACGTCTAAATTATGAGCTAAAAAGTCTAAATTATAAGATTAAATTATTAAGAGATAGTAACAATTATGGGATAAAAAAAATGAAATACACATTATTTTATAGATTAAATTCTTTTTTTCTCATAATTTTGACATTTGACCCATAATTTCATCTTTTTTTTCCAGAATTTTATCTTTTGATCTCAGAATTTTGTCTTTTTATGTCATAACTTAGTTTTTTTTGGTCATAATTTCATCTTCTAATCATCATTATGACTTTTGATCTCAGAATTGTATCTTTCTCTGTATTATAATTTTGAAGTTTTAGCCCATAATTATGACTTATTATTTCATAATTTCAGACTTCTTTTTTCACCACAGGGATTTTTCTCTCTTTTATGAGATGAAATGGGCTTCCATGAGGTTTAGTGCTTGATGCCACGGGGCAACTTTCCACTGCATCATGGTTGACAGCCTTGGCTTTTTCTTTTCTGTGCCTCTGTCTTTTACACTAACCACATGTACACACTTGCCCACATCATGAGACAAGGGGACCACATCACACACAGAGGAGGAAATAAGGAATTTCTGGGACGACGTCATTGATTCCTGCTCCTTGTGCCCCTTTTTCCTCGCTGTCTGTCCACTGGTTCATCATTGTTCTCCTTGTGTTGAATTGAAAAAAGACACCAGAGCAGAGTAAAACAATGATTTCTCACTACATCACAACATCACTGATAACTGAACAGGCAAAACTGCAACAAAATCAAATGAAGGAGTCCCGTGTTTTCAGTTTGTCGTCTTCATACAAGACTCAGTGAGAGGTCGAAGTCAGTTTCTCCTTCTTCTTCTTCTTCTGATCTCGCCTGTGCCACACAATCCGGTCCATTGTGCTCTCTATCTGCCACGTCTTTAATCAGCAGCCCAGTCACATGGCAGGAAAATATTACATCATAGCCTGTGACAGCTGACACTGTACGAAAGTGGCACCGAGCTGCAGAGATGACTGACAGTTTAACGGTGTCTCCCTTTATGATCACGACGTCCATTAACAGTTCAGGAAGGCACATAATACTTTCGGAGTGCTCTCCAATGATTAGATGAGATTTATGTCCTGCTGTTTTGAGTGACAGGCACTTGAACACCTTTCTGTCCTGTTGCTATGCACACAAGAGAGAGAGAGCATGTTAGTCATGTACAATTTTGAGTTGTGACAAATATAACCAGAGATGAAGGTGCATCAACAAGTGAAAGCGAGTGAAACTGACACTGAACTGTGAAGAAGCTTACCCAGTTTGTATTTCTCTTTAGCTTCGGCTCTCTCTTTGGCATCAAAGTACCAGACTGTGATGGCATAGCTGTAAGACACAAGCAGGACAAAGACATCTTAACAACACTAAGACTGACACTGGATTTTTGGGGGTATAAGGGAGTAAAAAACAATCTAATATCAATATATCGGCTGGTATTCTTGGTACAGAATATAATATAAAAAATACAGATTATACACATTAACACACATTTTTTTAATTTATCCCTCAGATGTGGTTATGAAAGACACATATATGTAATAGAGGCAGTAGATTTTACAGTTTATTTATAAACCTTAGTGTCCAAAATGACATCAGGTCACAGACACGGTAAACTTTCATGACTTTCAGTATTTTTAATAATTATAGAAAATATTTTTAAAACACACAAATAAAAAATATACATGCATATGAAAAACTATCAAATATAAAGAAAAGGCTGACTATAAAAATAAAAGACAAACATGTTCTGCAAAAACAACGTTTTCATGTGGGTGGATATCGATATAGCTGTGATAGGCAAAAATCTGGTCAATAATACTGGTCGGCAAATGTATCAGTCAGGCTCTAGACAAGAACTAATCTTTTTTGTCAGTTTATTATTTAAAAATGACCTGTTTTTTTAATGAAAGTTTACAAAAAATTACCAATGAAAAGTCCAGTAAATGGATGTGACATTAAGAAATAAAGTCTCCAACACGCCCTAGAAGGCTAAGTAAAAATATACTTTATTTCCAGTTTGATTTGGTCAAATTACTCGGTTTAAAGGTCATTTATTCTTAATTAAATGCAACTCTAGCAGCTGTCTGTGATAAAGAACAAACCGCTCTAAAAGGATCAGATAAGAAGGGCAGAACTTGGTCTTTTGGAAGATAAATTTTTTTGACGCAGCTAGAGATGACACGTAAAAAAAAAACAGTCTGACACATAAGGCATATAAAAATGTCTTATTTAGTGACCAGCTGACTGACTGTCCAGGGTAGAAGCTGATGTCCGGGGCAGCAGAGGGTTAATTTGTCCAGTGTCTAGTCTCTCCTGTGGGGCTGTGTTGTTTATTCCTGTCTCTCATGTCTGTGCCTCTCCAGCACGAGTCCTGCAATCGAACCTTCCTCCCCTCTCCCTCCAGCCGACCCCCTCAGGAAACACATACTTCCTGCCTTCGACTCCACCTCGCCCCCCAGCAGTCAGATGGAGAGGAGAGGAGGAAGAGAGGAGTGAAAAGCTACAGTCGTGTCATGTGGCCTCATTGGATGCAACTATTTGGTGCAACAATTTAAACAATAACATTTGTGCAAGTGCGTACTTGAGTCTATTTATGTACAAAGTGGGTATTTCTCAGATGAGCATTAAAGAAACTAACAGATTGCGGATGGGTGAATCGATTCTGCAGGAACAATATCTCAATACAAGTTATTCATTTGGGTTATTCATTTGATTCATTAAAAAAAAACTATCAATAATAATGTAATGTAAATGTAATAACGAGCCAGCGGCCACTGCAGAGGACTGACAGCCTCCATACATGGGGCGGATGCTCTACCAACTGAGCTAAACAACCACCCCTGATCTTTGTTTTTTCTAGGGTTGTAAATTTTGTACATTTTCCACAGCTGATAGTTGAAAATTCTAACAATCGATTAATCATTAATAATTAATGTGATACAAAAATTGACTTCCCCCCCCTTTTTTCTCATTTAAAGTTTAAGCTTAAGTGTCCTTATTCAATAAATGGCTCTGCCAGACAGAACTATGTCAAACAAGGAGCAGTCATTGCCATTTCTAGACTGTTGAATAATTATCAATCAATATAAATTCTCAACAGTGATAAATTTAATAATGATCTGTTGATCTTTACAAATCACGACTCAATAGTATAACAATGACATAGCTATCAGGGCAAAAAAAAAGGTCAAATTGAAATAGATTAACCATTAATAATCAATAACACAAAGTGCAAGTTTTTTTCTTTCTTTTCTCTGTGTCTTTTTTGTTTTTCTCTTTTCCTCTTATTCAAATTTTAAGTATCCTTATTCACTAAATACAAGACAAACCCATGTCAAAAGAGGTGCAATCACTGCCCTTTCCAGGCTATCCATTAATTATTCATCAATACATTTTAATCAGTTAAATTATTAACTGTGATTAATCAATCAACAATTAATCATTAACAGCCCAAATCGATATCATGGCAAATTTAAAAGCTTTGGTTTCACCCATCCCTACAACAGATGTGGTTCTCAGTTCCTTTCATTCAATATAAATTTATTTCTGTCACTTTTTATTTATATTCATTATAAAACAAGCATCCCTGACAGTTTTTGACCTGAGGAGAGCAGGAAAGAGGAAACAGAAGAAGCCGAACTAAAACAGAAATAGATGACTCTCTCTCTCTCTCTGTCTGCCTGTGTGTGCATCTTCGTGCTTTTTAACCTGTTGGGCTTGTCTATTAAAAAAATATCATAAATATACTTTTGTTTTTGGTGTAAATTGTTTTAAATAATTCATGAGCTCATTTGCAGTTTATTTTCATTATAATTAACAGTGTTAATTATATTGTTTGTGAATTTACATGAGAGAGTGTAATAAAATATGCAACTGGCAGTACTGGCAGTGTGCCCTGCATCTTCCTGCACAGTATAAAGTCATGGCAGAACTTTCTGTGAGTTTCTGTGTGCAGACGCCAGCGTGTTTGAAGAGTTACTAACCGAGTGGCGTAGGCTGGCTTGACTTCGTGTGGGTTCCTGCGGTCAGACCAGAAGATGAGCAGCCGGTCAAACAGAGGTTCAATGCTGGCTACCACATTTTTGCCTTCAGGGTAGATCTGCAGCATCCCTCCTTGTTTCTACAAACACACACACAAAATACACAAGTTATTCAATGTAAAATTTAACTATAAAAACAGTTCTAATGAACAAAAGTCACACTCGAAGGCCATAGAGTTCAAGTGTTAGGAGAGTGAATGCACATTTTAGCCTATTTTTGCATGAGCTGTTTTTTTTTTTACTGCACAGGAAATCTGTTATTTTTTGTCATGATCCTCAATTTATGACAGTGTTTCAGGCCCATTATGTTTAAAAAAAAATGGAGCTGGGGAAGGTAATATTTCGAGATTAACGTCCTTGATTTACAAGAAAAAAATGAGGATAAAGTCAAATATTAGATTATAATAATAATATATATAATAATAGATTAAAATGGTACATTTCTAAGAAAGAAAAAAACCTCAAGATATTCTCTGAAATCAGTCATAAATTTGTGAGAAAAAACTCCTTAAAAAAATTCCTCCCTGCAATCTCTTTCTTGTAAATTTGTGACTTTTTTCTTGAACATTTACCTCTTTAATCTTTAATCTAGTATTGTCCCCTCCCCTGTCTCCAGTTTTCTTTCTTTCTTTTTTTTTCACTAATGGCCTTAATACACCATTGTATCATTTACTCTGACATGAACAGTTAACAACAAATCATTTGCTAATATTGAATGTTAGCATGAATTATAAATGTACCTTGACATCCCAGTTCTTGTTCAGATAGTAGATACATGTGATGCAGCGTCCGTCACCGTTAGGGTTGTCAACATGGCGGACGTACCCTGCCCCGTTACCTGGGTAACAAGCAACCATGCCCTAAAAACAGAAGAAATTGGTTCGTTAGTTGTGCAAAAAAACACTTGATGTAGCATCATAACAAAAAATGTTGTAGTTTTGACAACATGTGCTGGTTGAGACTGAGGTATTCACTCACTTTAACAGATAAACTAGCTTTTCTATGTAGCTGGTCTTTAAAGGTGAACTGTGTCACCTGTATTGAAAGTAGGGCTGTAACTAATTATTATTTTCATTATCAATTAATCTGTCGTTTTTTTTACTATAAATGTCAGAAAAATGTGGAAGGCAGTTTTCCAAAACCCCCGGTGATTTTCTCAGATGTCTTTTGTCCACAACCCAACGAAACCAGAAAATATTCACATTTAAGAGGCTGAAATGAGAGAATTCAAACATTATCTCTCAAAAAATGTCTCAAAATGATGATTCGATCATCAAGATAACATTTTTTAGCCCAGGCTTACTTTTATTTTAATTCATTGAGAAAGAAAGCAGAAGTTTTTATTTCTCAATTTTATTAAGTCCTTGGAACCTTTGAGTACTTTTATAATGTTTGTCTTTATCTGTGATGTTTGTAACTGCGTCAAAATGGACACCCTGACTGCAAATCAAGTCTACCTATGGGTACAAATAAAGTAACCTGAACCTGAAACTAACCGAGAGTTGTTGTTTGAAGAACTGGAGGTGACCAGTTGGCATTTAACAAATTTTAGCAAGCTGAAGAAAGCTGCAAGTGATGCTTTCTGTTCTGTTTGCTCTACCTTCCATCTCTGCTCCATAGTAAACTCTTTTCCAGGTGGACTGTTTGCATACTTAAAATAAGGTCCCATGATGTAATTTGTGTCACGAGAGGAGGAAGTAGCAGAGAAATGTGTGAGAGTTCAGTAGCTGTTCCCAGCTACAAAATGATCTGCAGATAGAGTATCCACGTTCAAACAATGGTCTCGCGCTGGTATTTCCCCTGCTTGACGTTGGAAGCTGCAAGGCAGGAGAGCACCGCTCTCTCTGGGGAGTCCGAGAGGAACCGAGACCTGCGTGAGAGCTCTTCAGTCAATGTGCATTCCAGACCAGGGCCACTACAGGAGCATGTGACTAAAAATGCACTGCAGCAGGGAGAAAACGAGCTGATATCAGTCTGAAGCAATGAAATACGCTCGTGTTTCAGGCCAGAGTTGTGTGAATAGTTTCCACACTGGCTGCAGAAAGCTGATTCACATGCTGAGTGACTGACATCAGCCTGTGCTGGCAGAGAGAGATCCTGGATGATGATAGTTGGCAGCGTGGAGAGTAATAACCTCTCTATTATCTCTCCTGGCTGACTTACAAAGGAAGATACTGTCACTGTCTTGACTTATATTGTTCTGCATGGGAAGAGTTTCAATATCAGAGTCACTGCATCACTTCAGCTCAGCTCTGGGACACTATCAGTCATGACAAACAGGCTCCTCACAGCTGCCGTACCGACTCAACTGGCCTGACGCTATCACTTGAGCTCTGTATGAGAGTCTTAACCCAGAGGAAATCAAAAAGCGCTCGCATGGATTTCTAAGACAAACGCACCTGTTCTTGTGTTTGCGGAACTCAAACAAAGTGACTCTACGTTTTACGTAGGAAGGCTTCGGTCAGAGAGCAAGCGGCCCTCTTCGTCCTATTCATTGTCCTGTTTCCCTCCTCATTCACAGCCAAGTGAGTCTGGTTGTGTATGACTCTGCTCAGCCACCATTGTCAGCTCTCATTACTGACTGACGCTCGCAGTCAGAGCTCATTAACCTCCGGACCTTTGGCTCCAGGCTCCAACTGAGAAGCAGACCTGCTGCGTCAAAATGACCGTATCAAATGTACGAGAGGAGAAAAGAAATGTATGTGTACGATCATTAGAAAGATTAATGTAATCTGAAAGTGATTAACATTAATTAGATATTATTAGTCCCCACTACTAGACTTGGGGGAGCAAACATGCTTTTGTAACCCCCCTTTTAGATCATACAACTTAGCTTTTTTAAAACAGTTGACTTTTAAATAGTAATATCTTGCTTTTGCATATCTAGTATATAAATTAAAAATAACATTCTGTCCTTACCTAGTCTCTTATAGTCTGAGAACTTCTGGAGAACTACATAAGATGGGCTAATTACGTTACTGCATTCTGAATATATGTTTGGTTGATTTTCAATTACTGTGCCACAAAACTCAGTCCAGGCTGTCTTAAGGCGGACTTTTTCTCATCTTTGGTGCTCAGATAAAATCAAACGTGTATAATATTATTAGAAGGTGGGTGCGCTCTCTCCAGCAGAAAACAGGAAGCAGCAAACTAGGTAGTTAGGCCTTTTTTGGTAACCGCCAAAAATACTCCTCAAATACCATCACACTCTCGATAAGACGGTGAATTAACAGTGTTGTGAGTCTGTTTGTTGTGCATCTGATCCACCAACCAGAACTTATTTTCATGAGAAATTTTAATTTTTTAAATGTTCAGACAGTCTTCATCCACCAAAATAGTGCAGCTACCCAACAGAGGCTGGTAGAGCTGACCTGATAAATCCAAAATATTATGTTTTTAAAGATCTTTACAAATTCTCTTGATGTCAAACTCGAAGACAAGAAGACTGTTGACATTTGACACCCCTGGTCTTGTATTTCTAGACTCATGTGTTTTTTACAGACATGTAAGAAACTGTTAATATGTCATGGCTACCAAAACACTGTATAACTGCTTAAGTATGATAAGGTTGTCTTTCATTGACTGCTGTTAGTTATTGGTGCGATTAATGGTTTAATAATGTGTGTATTGATTACTGACATCCGATCAGGCTAATTATCAGCTAATTGTACTCTAATGGCAGTGTGAAGTATAAGTTGGCTTGTTGTGAGTGTGTATTTAAAGTGTTTTCCTAATTATAAAGCATAATAGACCATGCAGGGGCTGAGAGAAATCAGGGAGTACGCACAGTTAAAACACCCAAATTAACAATCACCCCAACCAAACACATAATATAGACTGAGTCTTGGAAAAATGAGAGACATTTGATAGACGCAGATGGGTTAACAGATAATATAATCATTATAATTACAATTTAAATATATTCATATAGCCTAAGTTTTTATAACCTTTTTCGACTCAAGCACAGCTTAACCATATTAAATGAAATGGTAATATTACTGGGACAACAACAGAAAATTGCAGCTGGGTATATAATATTAAGGAACTGACATTATAGACACCACCACTAACTACCCCTGCAACAAACTGGCCACATTTTCGCACAGTGACCAAAAACACCAAGTCTGTCGTCCAATGTTCCAACCTGTCAGACCAGAATTTCTCATGGCAGAAAACATGAAATATCCCCTGCATGGTACCCCTGCTTGCCAACCCAGCAAGATTATCACAACTTATCACTGCAGGAAAAGTCCTGCAGAGAGTCGTCTGCTGCTTTTAGCGCACTGTTGTCAGTGTCAAGTTCGCATATGACCTGCTGTTGTGGATCTTGTACCAAAGTGATAACACCTGATACTCTGTCTTGTAGCAACAGATGTCCTTTTGTGCGGACAAGAACTTTTTCAGACAATTACTGTTTTTATAAAAATACATGTAGACGTTCACGCTTACTACAGTACTTAGTTTAACAACACTCTGTTTCAATGATTTCTGTCATGAAAACAAAAGGATATAATGTTATTAGATTATTTTAAACCTACTACCTTTAAAAAATGTCCATACTATGGCTTAATTCATGACAGCAATCTTCGTATCAGAGAGAATATTCTGGCGGAGAGCTTGTTATCATCTTATCATCTGACCCATGAATATTGAGAATGAACAACTACACAAATCTTTTATGAAAATTAAGAAAAATATACCAGCTTCAAGGACGTATTTTCTGTAAACACATACGAGGATGAGCGTCATTATTTTGGGTGTGCATGTATTCAAGGAAGTGTGTTTTCCAGCAAACATAGCATGGCTTATTTCAAACTGGCAACAGCCTTAACAACTGTAATTAACCACAATTAACATGTAATATGCCACACCAGACAGCTCAGCCCTAGCCTGCAGCATAAACACATTACACACACACACACACACTTTAACGTGCACGATGTCTATATCGAAACTTACACAAGACAGGCCTATAATTTAAGAGGAGGGTAACGTTATTTACTCTAAACCAACCCCAGGCATTTAAAAAATAGATTGAAACCAGTTTCGCATACATCCACACTATTAAAGTCTCCATCTGTCGGTACACACATTCACAAAACGTTCAGTCACACAGCGTGATCCTATCTGTCATCTGTGGCCTCCTCGCTCCTTCATCTCTGCCCAGATCTGTGTCCGCAGTCAGTTCAAGTCTAATTGGCACCAACCACCTGTCTGCCAGGCACCAGCGCTAATGGCTTAATGGCCAAACTGGGTAGATACCCACCCGGCCGGGCTGTCAAGGTGACGGCCGGACAGGCAAAACAGGCTGTTCTGGACAAGAACCAAAATAAACTCCAATGCTGCAAGCATATTTTGATAAGAGGAATGATGGCGGAGAGAGGGGCTAGATAAGCCTGAGCAAATACCTTCATTACAGCTCGTCAAGGAGAAGAACACACTGTATGTTTGTGAGGGGGGTGGTACGGGTTAAAAAGATGGTCGTAAACACTGAAGAGAATTTTGAAAACAGTAGCTAGTAGCTAGAAGTAGATTATGCAGTTTAAAAATGTATCTTATTTGATTTTTTTATGCAAACTACTGTAATAAAGATCTAAGATGTTATGGTGGCTGTAAGCTCCAACCCTCCCTACCATAACCCCTTTTTCTCTAGTTTTAGTGTTAAGCTTTTCTATTCATAAGTCTGTAATAAACCAGTCCCTCCAGGAAGTTGCAATGTTGCGATCGCAACAATTCACTCACAAATTCAACCAATCCCTGTGATTTCTGCACAACCTTGCAATTTTTTTTTTCAAACACTGCAACTCCTCCACAAATTTGAAAAGAACCTGAAAAGAACACAAGGCTTGCCACTGTTATTGACATTTATCAAAGCTCTGTGCTCTTTGATATTTTGTAAGTTTGTGCTGTTTTGACTGAGCTTTAGCTCCAAAAAGATTTTGCTTCTTTGTTGAATAACCCCCAGGTGCACTTGCTCATGTACAAATACAGCAGATTTTGAGAATTGTGAGAAATGTTCTAATCCTGTGCCTTTTTAGTAGAGTATGGAACAGATAGCAGTTTTATTCTTAAGAAGTCACCTTTGATTTTAAATGGATTATACAAAAATAGGTGCTGAACCAATAGCCAGTAACATGAAGCCAGGGATGACGATGAAACTATATTTAACATAGATCACATGTGCTGCTTCTAACGTGCAACTCTTGCGTATGCAGTAAGTAGATAAGAGAAGAGAGTCCTCTTGTCTGAATAGCAAATACAGAAACAAAGAAGAGGGATGAAGGACTTGAGAATGTATAGATCATACCATATGTGCAGGCTCAGCTATAGTCTCGCATAGCCAGACTCCACAATACTCAGTGCTGGAGAAAGGTCTGGCTCCACACATTATCATCATTCTGCTACAGGGGGGAAAAAACGCCCTGGCTTGTTTGTTTTTCTCTAAACCAATCACAATCATCTTGGGTGATGCTAATCCCAGGATGCAGTGATGGTGCCCTTGCTGAATAGTGCCAGGGGCTAACTTGTTTTGGTGGAACATTTGCGTGTTAGGAGGCAAGCCCTGGCATTAAAATACCTGGTTAAATCACTGCAAAAGCAAAGGTAACAGCTGTTAGCTTGTTTACGTTCATGCCATTAGCGTCCCAGGCACTAATTTGCCATTGTTAGCGTGTAGGTTGCATCTCTGAAACTGTTGTTGTTTCCCGGGGAAATCTGAAGATGCAGATAACAGATGCCGCGATGCCCAATGACACAAATCATCCAATGGTAGGCTTATACCCCCTCACATCCAGTGAATCAGATTCAGAATCAGCTATAGACTAGCAGCTCTGGAGCTGGTAGAGATTCACTGGTCCCAGTATGTCCACCTGAAAGGGACAGTTCAGATTATTTGAAGTGGGGTTGTAAGAGGCACTTGTCAATAGTCAGCGTATTAGGAGATGATATATAGGAGATGACACGCCTCCATTTTTGAGAAGCAGCGGGAGTACCAGCACAGAAGCTGAGCAATGAACTGTATTCGTATTTAAGTGTTTGCAAAACTGCCCTGTCAGAAAAGGCTGTCTGATGGCTAGGTAAAGGTAAGGTAATGGCTAAAATACGTTTTGTTGCTGACCCTGTCCACTGCAGTACATTGCTTAACTTCCGTGCTGGTACTCCTCTCTGCGTCTCCAAACTGGGGGCGTGTGGACTGACTTCTACTATTGCTAATACAATGACTATCAATAAGTACCTCATACAACACTACTTCAAATAATCCCAACAACCCTTTTAAAGCACTGAACCCTAACAGACCTCAGTTGCAAGAGGGCATATGACCATGCCTTCACAGAACAAAGAACAAGAGAAAACAATTATTTCTGCAAGCAAACTCTGCTGCACTGAAAAGGTTTCTTAAGAGGTTTCAAAAAGTCCTCAAGCTCTTCCAAATTTCACAGTGGGTAATCAGAAACTTGCATCAAAGTCTGTGAGTCACTGAGGGTGAATGTTGGGAGTGGGCCAGACAGGGTCTTGCTGAAGGACACTGCAGCATAACAGATGTTCGCCATCTACGGAGTTGAAACAATTTTAGTGACTAACTGTCAAGCAGCACCGCTGTCTTGCTTTATCTCCCCAGCTGACTGCTGACAGGCACAGGGTATCACATAAATCTCAATCAGCTTATTAATTTTGAGAAAAGTGAATGAGATACAAGCCTGGGTGATCTAAACTGAATTATGATGAACTGCTCTGCCATATGTCACTGCATATCAGGTCCCATCATTCAGCTAGATTCAGACTAAGAAGGTCAAAGGTCAGTATGAACCTGTAGTTTGTAATGACCTCAGCCTCTTAATAGATTTATGGATTTAGTGCAACATGAACGACAACGCTGGAGTGGTTTAAACTTACAGAGCAAACTGATCTGTGTGTGTGTGTGTGTCTGTGTGTGTGTGTGTGTTTTGGAGGTAGGTGTACTCTTTACCACGTGAGGGTTTCATCGCTAAGGTTACAAAGTATCAGCCACTAGTTGATGCTGAGTCATGTTAACACAGCACCAACTCAAGTTCTGTAATGTCTTTAGGTTTGCAGTCCATGATTTGCACAGTTACAGAGAAAAAAAGTTAAAGTACTTGCAAGTTACTGCTCTGCTTGCTGTTTTTGGCCCTATATTTGGAGACGGCGCTGGTATCTGCGCATTTAATGAGAGATAGATCGTGAAATTAGAATCTTGATCGAATATTAAAAGTGTCATCTAGTATTTATATTATGGTGATAATTTTTTATGTGAACATAAAAATATGTGTGCTCAGCCCTTATGAGTCAGTCCTGCTGTGGCTCCAATGGTACTCATTATGCATGAGTCACCACTGAACGTTATGATGGAGAAACACTGTGTGTGTGTGTGTTTCTGTGGAGGCGAGTGTATTCATGTATGCAACATACTTAACGCTTACATGTTAATGATTTATGTGTGAATCATACTGTAAATGTGTTTTGACGAACAGCAACAACAAAATACAGTGGAAATAAACATTACGTCAAAGGGAATATGAGGTAACAAGAACCAAACCTTAGACTAATTCTAACCATGTTTGAGAATTATGTACTTTTTGGAGCTGTAACAAGGGTTGGGCTGATCACAGATGGCTGACAGTCATGAACTGCAGAGCCTCTACCATCGTAACATCATGATTGTGCCTTAGAACTGATGAATCTTGTATTTTATACAGATGTATATTTTGTACTGATGTGTCCATAGAGCACAAAAATGCTAGATTTATTCTAATTATTATAACAGCACCTTGCACCTGATTTATTAAAGGAAAACAGCATGAAGTACTGCCCAAATGGTAATTGATATCTGACATTCGTACATATAAAAGGAAAAGAAAATACAACGATATCATCGTCCATCCCAGTGTTTCACTGTAGACATTGTCATTTGCCAGTGGTAGACATCGCCCAACTCCTGCAGCAACTATAATAACAATAATTTTCATTGCTGATTAAGCTGATGATTATTTTCTTAATTTAAAGATAAATTATTTAGTTAGGGCTACAATTTTGGTTTAAAAAATAATAATATGGCTCTAGTCTATGCATAAAACATCAGAAAATAGTGAAAAATATTTATTAGAATTTGCCAGAGTCTAAAGTTCATGTTATCAAATAGCTTATTTTAGCTGACAGCCAGTCCAAAACCAAAACATACTCAATTCACCATAATATAGAAAAGTAGGAGGAGTCAGAGAATGTTTGTGACTGAAAGAATTCATAATTTATCAAAATTCCTGCTGATCAATTTATGTCTAATATCTAAATGATACATTGACTGTCCTAACTGCTTCAGCTCTAAAGAATTCAGACTAGAAAAATCACAAAAATAAAAGATGCTTCAAAATGCCAACTGGGCTGCTTCGTTCATCCAATTGGTAAATTGTAATGTTGACCGAGATGAATGTCCCACAATGCGGTGCTTAACGAAAATTGAGATGCTATTCGCAGCTCAGTGTTTCCTCCTATAAATGCCTGGTAGGCCACTAGACCAAAAAAAAACTTTTTTTTGTGTTGCCAGAAGTAAGTGGTTGTAGTGGCTGTTCTAGACTACTGACTTTCTTTATGTGGACAGAAGATTGAGTGCAGCAACAAATCATGCAAACTGTGTTCATGATGTGCTAATGTTTGGCAAAGGTCACGGGTTACACAGCTTATTTTTATTTAATAAATGTAGTCAATCAAGTAATCCTCTCCTTGTGATTACTTTGTTTGAAGTCTTGAATATACCTAGTGAACAAAAATGTGAATGCAAATATACATTGCAGACCACCTGCTGCTCTGTCTGACTGAAGCCGAAACCATCCCATGCACTTTGTCTGTTTAGGATTTTTTCAGTGCATACCACCAGGCCTGAAAAAAAAATCTACGGGAAACACTGCAGCTTATGAAAAGGTTCAAAATATCACAAGGTGGCAGCATGTCTGCTGCTACACTTAATTGCATTTAAAGGGATAGTTCACTCAAAAATGAAAATTCAGGCATCATTTGTGAACTAAAAAACTAAATCCAATCTTCAGTCGGGTTTAGTCAGGTAAGCAGATAATGACTAAATTTTCATTTTTGGGTGAACTATCCCTTTAAGACAACAGGCTGTTACTGCACTGAGTAATACTACAATAAATACAAATTATGTCATTAATACCATTCTGGAAGAACATGCGAACTGGTAATGATTCTATGGGAGTCTTTATTGGTTCTGTTTACTCTCTGAACTGTCTGCACAGAGACTGAATAATTGCTAAAATGGCATATTTATTCTTCTCTCATATATCATCCATCCAAACAAGCTAGCAGCTTGGAGGCTGTAGCTGCATAGTGCGTTTGACTTCTAGCTCTTGCCTGTGTGGTGGCACTGCTGAGCTCTATAGGAGGGGCATCTGAGGACACGCTGCAGCAGCAGCAGCAGCACCAGCAGACATTCTCATTATGCCGAAGCTTCTGCTGCATCGCCCCTTCTCGCTCGCTCACACAACTCCATCCTCCCACTCCTTATACTCTCACTTCCAGTCTATCCCCTCCCCCTTCATGTGTCTCCTTCCCAGCCCTGAGTTGGTTCTTTTTACCTCCCCATGATACAAGACTTTCCCACCTTCACCCTCCACTGTATGAACTGAATTACAGCTCGATTGTTAGCACTATAATCCTTCCTACTGATGATCTGACAGGCAGCTAAACCTGGCTGCTGCTGACTAACGGTAGACAGCAGGGTACAGAGATATTACACCAGCATTATTTCGGGCACTGCCAGCCCCTCTCCTTCTCTCTCCATCTCTTTCATACACAATGCAGAGCTCGACTCTGTATGGGCCTGTTACCAAGGTAACGGCTGGGAAATATTTTGTCCGAGTGGCGAAGGGGGTTGATAAGATGAAGGAGAAAGGGGATGAAGTTAAGGACAGAGGAAAGTAAAAGGAGGTCAGAATAAGAGAAAAGGGATGAAATGAAGAAAAAAAGGGAAAGTTTTGGGGAGAACTGTTGCCTGAAAGAAAATACGCAGTGACCTTCTGTGTGGATGTACTCCTCCCTGATCCTCCTCGTTTCTTTTCCTATCACTTCCTGAGTCTCTCATGCATCATTTTATCTATCGCTTCTACTTCATCGCTGTATTCTGCACTTCACTACAAGAACAACCAGCTAGGACATTTTGTTCTGTGCAGCACTGAACTTTTCTTTTTTTTTAATGTACCAAGGGCAAACGGAGAGACCTGGCCTGGGCGTTTGGCAATCACTCACACAGTTAGCCAGCGCCATGACAAATAAGAGAAAGTGAATTACTTAGTGAGCAATATGTAGACTCGTCGCATCCTAATAACCTCCTGGGAGGTATAGACAAACACAGAGAAAACAATGAAATCTCAAAGAAAAAAATGGCATCCATAAATGCAACCCCCAGAGTGAACTCTTGTCTCTCAGCATATTTCATATTCACTTCATTAAAGTATGCACTGATGAACAGCATAACCACAATCAAATGAAGTTACAAGGCTGATTTCACCCATTAAATCCACTTCAATCATGAAAGGAAGGAAGCTGCAGCTCAAAGCATCGAGTGATAAAGAAGGTTTCTATATCTTTTCCTAAGTGAGACAGTGTTTTTGTGCACAGTTGAATGCAATCTAAAATGTAGATCTGCAGCGGAACAAAAGTGTAAAAACAATCCTGAAAAATCGGACATGTTGACTCACCCTGTTGCTGTCATTTTGTCACAGAGCAGGCATAACTTTGACCTCCAAGCAGCTCAGTCAGCCCATATTTACGAGAGCAAAGGCTGCGGATGTGAGGTATGTTCAACCACTTGCTGTTTGAACACTACCTCAGGCTTATGTAAATGACTAGACGCGCACAGAGGGTAAGATGCCACATGTGCAGAGATGGGGTGAATGAGGTTATAGGGCAAATACAGTTGGAGCAGAGGGGAAAATACTGTAGATGATTATATCAAACGTGGACATGGGTACAAGGAAACAACCCACACATCTCACATCCGTATGCTCATTTAGTCATTGTCATTTGATATAAATAGTGACCACTTTGCTACCAAAATGATGTATGTCTATTTCTTAACACTTACTCATTAACCTTAACCCTATCCTGGGATTGCCAGCATGCAGGTAACAGCTTTCAGCTTATATCCCCATGAGGGAAGGTAATGATTTTAGGATCGACTTGAAGACAAGATGGGTCATCTCAAGGGGTTTATCCTTACAAATAAACTTGTACATATGTTGTATGTACTTTTCAGATCATACAAAATATTCATAAAAAGGCCCTTCTGGGTTTATTTTTGGCTGTATAATAGTCATGTCACAAGTCTCTAAATCCACGATTCAATTTGACTTTCAATTTTTTTATGCCCAACATGACAACTGTCATTTAGATTTTCAAATTCCTCTTTAGAAAGATAACAAAGTGCAGCTGCAGGCAACCGGTAAGCTATGCTGTGTCATCTTTGAAGTGTTGTTTTGTTTTGCTTCTTCTTCAGACATGTTCCAAACATGCACAGGGTTGGAGAGAAAAAAATATAGAGAGAACTGCTGATCCTGCTTTTGATTTGGATCCATTTTGATTTACCTCATTGTGATTATTTTTTTGAAACAGAATCTAAATTGTGACACACCAAGCAAAGACTGCAGAAATTAAACTGGAGTTGTGAGCATGCAGGTAACAGCATTTACCTAATTTCTCCACAGGCATTGATAATGTTGTGTCTACCTTTCAGATCTCAGGCATTCATCAAGAGACCTCCTGGACTTATTTTTGGCTTTATAACAGTTTGGTATGATTTAACTGGCAGGAAGCAGTTAAACTAAACTCTTGTGAAAGTAAAGCATTACAAAACTAATATTTCAGTTATACTGTAAATCTTGACAGAACAAGTGGGCTGCTGCAACACTGAGAACATGTTGGGTAACAGTCTAGACTGACATGTAATGGTTAACTCACAGCTGATAGAGAAAAACGCAATCATAGTTTTCATAGGACACAGCGAGAAAGACAGACTGGTGCAAAACCAATAAAGTTACTTAGATTGTTTCTAAGTGTACTTTTCGCTCTATTGCACTGTGTTTCCAGACTGGAGACTGTACAGACTGAGGATGGAGAATAAACTAGACTTCAGTAAGAATGAGTTCCTGACGTACAGTATACCTGGCTCAGATAACCCTGGACTGTGTCACTACAGGGAGGTGGTGGGTTCTCTGTCCTTCACACAATGTCCTGTGTGCAGGACTGAGAAAATAACTGCCTGCTGGGCTGACTGTGGGCTATGATGAACAGGAATGAAAATACTTATGGGCTGTTTAGTCCTTAAGTGTTTACAGAGCTGTGTTGTGGTAAATTTTGCATGGCATTTGAAAATTATCAAAAGACAAACTGAGGCATGCAGTGTAGTCACTTTAAAAGAAAGAGAAAACATGCGGCTCGTGTGGAATAAACAAATAAAAAAAAAACATCTACTACATCAGCACCGTGTTTGCATGGGTGAAAGTGGTGATACAAAAAGTTGCCTTCAAAGGCAGAGATAAAGTGATGGCAGAGGAGATACGGACCCAAAGAGTTTTGTTTTTTTCTTCAGGGTGCCAGGGGTAGGACAGCATGGACAGGGGCAGGCCTACACCCAGCAGGTTAGGAGGAAGGCTCAGCCCGCAGCCCGTCTTATCACGCTCACGTGTGCCGGAAACACAGCAGGACTCATCCTGACCCTCCTACCTGATGCTCAGCTCACTCTCCCCCACTGTGGTGTGACTGAGTGTGTGTTTGCCTGCCTGCATGTCAGCTTTAGAAACACAGCAGAAGGCATGACACAACCAACCACTCGCTCAAAACTTAATGATATCATCAGACACACTCCTACGTCTGCTTTTTTAATAGTCTTGACTTTCTCTAGAGGATAGAAAACTTGAATTCAATTCAGAGGGCTACCTTGAGATTATAACATGACTATGAATGCATGCTGATACATCAAAAGTTTTAGGTTGTAAACCAGGGGGTGCTGGTTGTATTACACTCAGCCATCCTCACCAAAATTCAAGAAGCAGCCTAGTTTGGACTGTAAACATGACCCACATGTTTACATTTGTTTAGTTTCAACATCTAATTGACCCTCTGTGTTCCAATGACAGTTGAGTAAGCTTGGTACCTTGGTCAACTTTGTCCTTTCCTGTTTCCTTAGATCTGCTATGTGCTAGGGTCATCTATGTTGAAAAGAAAAACAGACTTTGAAGACAGTTGCACGATGTTGCTAGGGGACCTGTAAAAGCAGCATGAGTTCACATCTTAACTTAGCTAATATCAGCAAAACGCAAGTTAACTAGCAGGCTAATCTACATGAATCATTAGCCAGCTAGTTAACTACCATTTGGCTAATGTTAGCTGGCAAGTTTGCTAGCATTTTTGCTAAACTTTGATTATGATTTGTTTTAAATTTCAGATTACTGAGTTTTCTGCATCGATTCATAATATTTCAAGAGAGAATCGCGCTGTATCTAAGAATCAATTATTTGCTCTATCTTTATGAAAAACCCTTGCCCACGTCCACCAGTCCCAACCCTGTCCGTCCTCTCACCTTAGTGCGTCCATTGATGACACAATCCCCCAGCTGTCCATTGGCAGCGCTGTACATGACAGCCTCATCGATGTGAGCCATCAGCGCCCCAATGCTAATACACCCGGGCTCTCGTCCCTCAACCCAGGCGATCTGGTCGCCCCGGATGCTCCGGGAGGGAATGCTCTTCTGGCTCACCAGCTGCCCACCCCGGAATTTCCCACTCTGGTTCAGGACCTCCACCTCCTCCAGGACCCTGTTGCCCAGCTGAGGACCCAGGAAGTTGTCCTTCACGCAGATGCCATAGTATTTCATGCAGGGGACGATGTACTGCAAAGCTATGCGCTCTGCTGACCAGCCGGGCCCTGCAGGAGGCGGTGGGTTCGGGATAGGGTCAGCCTCGACGGGGGAGGTCTGGCTGGGGGCAGGTGGCGGGCCAAGGGGCGCCACTTTGTGTCCGTTGTGCTGGTTCGTATGAGGAACAGGAGGGGTGTAGAGTGTTTGGGGAGTGACACAGTGAACATGATTGATAGTCATTTGGTTGCTACGGGAACTGTTGACTGTAACCGAGAGTGGGGCGACTGCTCGGGCCACTTTGGAGGCCTCTGAAGATTTGTGGGCAACACTTACGTCAGTCAACCGTCTCCGCTTAGAGTCCACCTCCGACTCCGCAGTATTCCCCAACCCTGGTGACCCTACCAGGAGACCAGTGAGAGCCCCCGTGTCCCGGTTCTCTCCACCTCTCCGCTTCTGTTGTTGCACCTGTCTGGCTTTCAGGTCTCCATTGAACCTCCTCATCACTAAAGGGCACTTCTCATGAGCTGTCCGGTCCCCATTTTCCAAAAGACAGGCCCTGCTGGTGAGGGGGTACGTGGGGTCGCCTGTCTCCCCCTCCACTACCCCCTTCATGGGCGCCGGGTAACCCTGAGGTGTGTGAGCCAAAACGCCTGCGTGGCTCCCTTCCACTGTGGCAGACGGAGACACCACCCCGCCGTTGTAAAGCGGCACGCCGGTTTTTGACTGCTTCGTCGGGGTTGTGATGGCAGGGGAGTCGGTCTGAGAGGCCAGACCCGCGAGTAACTCCGCGGCCGTTGGACTCCCGACGGGTGCCGCGCAGAAGCCGTTCAGCCCCATGATACCGTCCGCTCGGTGAATCTCTGCCGCTCCGCTCGTCCCTCTCTCCTGCGTGGGTATAACGGCGACGGATCCGCGGGAAGAGCTTGGGTTTATTAATAAAAGGTCCGTGTGTCCCTGTCCCAAGCTCTCCATTTCATTTCGTCATCTACTGGATGCGCACGTAGCTCACGTCCTCGCTTCATTTTCTAGCTGAGCCACTGCTTTCTCTGACGGAGAGGAGCTTTGCCACAGCAGCCACTAGAAGTTTCATGTCCAAGTCCTCCTCTACCCGGCTTATTTCACCCATTATACTCTCATTTAATGCTCTTATTTGTTTGTATCCGTCTTGTAGACATTTTGAGGCTGTGTAGAATATCTGTGGAAAGTAAAATGATATACTTTAGGGCCTATTAATAGCACAGGGCAGACCACTTGTCACAGTGAGCTGAAGTTAATAAATCGACAGTATTTATATGGTGCAACAAACGCCTATACAGTATTTATAGACCTTTAACTGGGGCAAGAAAACAGTGCCAACAGGGTAATATATAATCATAATATTTAGGTCAAAATTAAGTGTCTATAGGCAACATTATAGTGAGTTTTAATAATAAAAATAAAGGGTAAATGCTGAGAAGTGAAAGCCCACTAAAACTCACTTTTATTAACAATCGTTTACACTAAATTTTGACTAAAATAAGAAGGTGGCCAACAAATAGCTTGTACGTGACAATTCCTGTCATACTGCTACGAAACACCCATCAAAAGACTCTTGTTTCTCGTAGCAGCTATTGATTACCAACTTAGCAGCCTTGTGTCCTGTTCCCTCATCAAACAATTGAGCGAAACATCACGCTGATTTATCAATTCACTTATTACACAGATTTCAGGGCGTCAAACTGATTAAATGAACAGCTATAACGTTAAAAAGCAAGTAAAACGGTCCCTCCAGGAGACCACCGTCCACTACTTCTTACCTACGGCAAGCAGTCACATCACTATAGTTTATTCATTCACTTAAAACACACATGTCAGAGCGGAAAATACATTTAATGAGCAGACATAACGTTAAAAAGCAAGTAGAAATGTCCCTACATGAGAGCACAGTCCACTGCTTACCTACGGCAGCCTACAGCAATGCAAATCCACAGTGAGCGTACGTGACAGGCTGAGAGTACGCATGTTATTTCCGGGATTGTCTTGCCCGTGTGTGTGCGTCCCATCCAATTTTCTAGTCCGTTTATAAATACTAACCCGTGAGGTGGTGGCGGCCAAACGCCGGCCTGACACAGTAAACTCCACACACGGACGTAGGGAGATGATGGGAGTCACACAGGGTCCCTTCAATCATAAAAAAGTGCTCTCAGTCCGTTGTGTCGGTGAGTGCCCCCACTTTCTGTCTGTCTCCCCCACCCCCCGCTCCTCCTCCTCAGCCCGCTTTCTCTCTCCCTCCACTCCCTCCTGTCATTTACATGCTCACAGGCCATGTGACCGCTTACTACTACGACCGACCTTCAACCTGCCTGAAACCGCCCTGTAACATTATGGGAAAAAAACAACGGATTCCCGCTATGTAATTCTACAGAAATAAAGAATCTGCAGTGACACAGATATGATGCCACGCCTGAAAAAGAAAAAAGCGGATTCAACGTGAAAAATGTATTGTTATGACAGGTAATCATTGTTTATCACATTGTAACAAGACATTTTCATGTTATAACAAGATATTTTTACGTTACCACGAGATTAAAACGTTTAACAGCACACTTTTTTATTACAACAATACTACTACTTTTTGTGGAGTACTGAATCATCCTGTTATTTCATATTAATAACCTACTCACTGTACATTATTCCACTCATTACTTGGCCCTCCCCCCTCCCCCCTAAAAATGTCAGACATTTATGAGACACAAAATATTCATTTTAAAAGGATTTTGTGGGTTTAGTCCACAATAGTGACCTGCTCACTCTACATTATCTTTCTTGTTACATGGTTATGTACCAAAATGTATCAATAATTTCACACAAAATATCATTTTAAAATGATTTTAGTGATTTAACAATGATTTAATTGTTCCTCCAGAGCCTATGATCACAACATAGCAGCGGTCTGTCCTTCATGGTCTGTTATACATAGCAATGATCTGCTATAAAGAAATAATACATCTTAAATGGCTGTAATTGACCAATCAGAATCAGTAAAGCCATGTAATAAAAACAATGTATCACGTTGTAAGGTAATAATTTATAATGTCATAATGTGACCTTTGGCCTACAGTAAAATAAGTTATGTTAGTTACCAGCTTTGTTGAATTCTCCACTTGCACAACAGTGCTTCTGTTGTCTAATCTGCAGTATATCTATGGTCACCACAGTGCTTTTTTATCTCCAACTTATTAAAATACTTCACTTTTTACGGTTTGATTTGTACATATTGCTAATATTTTACCATTCATTTTGTACTATATAGTGTGTATTATTGTTTTCTTAGTATTTTTGATCATTTTGATATACAGGTAACTGTTAGCAATGTTAGCTTGCCACAAGCTAACATTTAGTTGCTATGGCTCTTTTCTACCTTCAGTGCTTGGAAGAGCTGCCCAAAATGAGAATGATCGATGTGAAAGCAAGCATAACATGTTCTTTGCTGTTTGGGTTAAATTATGGATTTATTTCAAATATTTGTCAGCTGTTTTGAGCACGGAGAGGGAGGGAGACGAGCATATACTTTTTACAGCGCTGACACAGAGCTGTGTGCATGAGGAACACGCAGACACCAGCACTGCTTGGTCAGTGTCAAACAGAAAGTCATCGGGATTTTTGCATGAAAAAGGACTTCTGTGGACCTGACCACCCTCCTCACAAAAAGATCAAAAATACTAACTAAACACTAATCCACACTGTATACAAAGCGAACGGTAAAATATCAACAATATTTACAATTGAACTGTAAAAATAGAAGTATTTTAATAACAAAAAAGCTCTCGGCTGACCATAAACAACATGAAAGACGTAACAACACAAAAATGACATAACAAGACGTCAATGTCAAAGCAGGACAAAAAAGACATCACAAATGACAAATACAAATACTGTTAAAACAAGGTGGGTTACTCAGGACTAAAAGCATATCAGGCAATGCAAGACAAACCATGATGAAATATTTAGCTGGCAAATAGGACATCATGGTGATTTTGTAAAATGGTGAAACTTAATCATTGTAATTAAGTCTTTTTGGGGGGTTCTTGTACTTTTATAGGTAAGTATGCACAGGGTTGGGAGGGTTAGTTTAAAAATGTATTTTTATAGTTACTGATTACCTGTTAGAAAATGTAGTCAGTAACATAATCCAGCCATCACAACATTACTGTTTTTCACAATTGCTAAAACATTAAACCCCATTCTCTGAACTAAATGTTCAGAGCCCTAAACCCTTTAACAAATCATTCACTCTTTTGTCACATTGTCACACACATTTTTACTCGCTAAGATACACTGTGATGCACTTGTGTTGCAAAAAACACAGGCGACAGAAGCTGAAGACAAATACAACTGTCATCATTTACACACAATGACTCAAACCTGTTCACACTTCTTTCTAATGGTGAAAATCACAGTTTTTCACAATTGTTCACACAGGAAAGTTGGAACTTAAAATGCAAACACTGAAATCTGAAACTTGTGTACCAAATCCCTAAACCATGCATGCAACATTGCAGCACAATTACTGTCATATACCCAGTTTTCAATTCTATGTAAATCACACTTTTTGCAAAACACTGCATACAGTTCACTACAGAGGCTCAACATTAAAAAAAAACATCTTTTTCCCTTTGGATAGCAACACCAATCACAATGCCAAGCATCATTTACCAATTGGCAACACCCGCTCCTCACAGAGGTATTGTACCTTACAGAAACCAACTGACTAGAATAGAATTCAGATATACATGAGTGGTTCAACATCAATCAGTGATTCATACAGCAAATGCCTGCATGTTCTATGGATGAAACCCCTATACCAAGGAAAGATGTTCTACAGGTGACTTGGCCTGTGGTGATTGGTGGGGAGTCTTGTCCAGCACAGAGGGTTTTCCTCCTTTGTCTGACAGGGGAGAACGTTAATTGTGACAGACAAAGTCCTCTGACCGGAACCAAAGACATGATGCAAACCAAAGACATATTAAAATTGTTTTCCTGTTGCTACATGCTCGGACGAGTGTGTTTTCCATTATTTGATGAAGTGTGTGATGACTGCTCAGTAGTGTTTATGTAATGAACTGAAAGCACCGTTTCATTTTGCCAGAAGAGTCCTTTTGGAGGTTTTGTGAATGTAATTTAAATATTTGGTTTTGTGGTTACAGTTTTGAGAAAAGGGTGGAAGATTTTGAGACATGTGTCTTAGCAATTGTGAAAAACTGTAACTTAAAATCAGCAGTGCCTGCCTTACGATCAGTAAGCTCCCATTATATAATACAGCACAAATGAGGGCTTAGTCAAGAATAGCTGAGGACCAAAAGAGAAAAGCGAACTTTTTTGAAGACGAGATCAAGGCGATGGTAGAGGAGACTGAAGCCAAGCAACATGTATTAATCAGCAGACCACCAACTACTACCTTGGTATGTTAAGCAAAATCTCTACCGTCTGATAGTAATAAGTCATATTGTCTGATAGGGTGTATTAATTAGAAGACAGTGACAGCCAGCTGTTGGGTAGTTTGTACTGTATCTTAATTTTGGGAGTGAGTGACTTTTGATGTTGCCGAACTCTGATATGAGACCTTTGTTCTCAGCAATAAACCCTTTGTTTTCTTAACTCTGCTTAAATCTAACATTATGATCCACCTATATATTTGTATAGCTGGAGGAAGTGAGGTAATGTGCTGTCACAAAGCCAGGCTTGCTGGATTAGTGCCTCACCCTGAGGGATTAGGGACAGTGAGTATTGACACAACACTGGCATGCCACATCCATCTGTTGCTTCCAGTGCAGCCTAGTCTCAGCCTATACATGGAGCTGGAGATCAGCCATGTTAAGTGCCGGGGACCTGCCACACTTCATCAGTATGCTGTTTATGTAAATGTAACGTTAATGAAAATGCAGACTGAGAGGTCATCATTTTAGCATACGTCACCCACAATGAGGCTTTAGAGCACATAACAGGCAATTAACACATTATTCACAGGCATTTACACATAATGCAACAAATACATCCTGCACACTGTACAAGTTAAGATATATGCATGTACAGATAGATACTACTGTGGGCGTATGTAAAAATACAGTAAGTCACTTTCAGGTAAACTCACAAGAATAGTTCAACATTACGGGAAATAAATTCAGTCGATTTGATTTCACTTTCAATTTTCAGGTCACAATTTGATCCCATCAACAGTACTTGGTTTTATACCCTGACAACTGTCATTTGCATTTCAAATTCCTCTTCAAAAAGTCTATATGGTATCGAGAGTGATATAACGGCTGGTAAGCTGTGCTGTGTGGTCTTTGAAGTGTTGTGTTTTTTTCTTCTGACACACACTAGATACTACAAGTAAGCAGATGTGGAAAGGAAAAAGAAACACTGTGAACATCACCAAATCTGCCTTTTTGATTTGATTACTTTTCAATCAATTTTTGATTTAATATTGAAATCGTGACACCCCTAATATATGTGTGTACATATACAGAAGCATATTGTAGGGTGCTTTCACATAAGAGTAGCACAATGAGATTTTTGAAAAACAATCATCAATAATGTAGATATCCACAAAGTGAGATAGAGAGATAAATAACAGAACAGCTTGAACAGTCTGGTAATGTCAGAAAATTACATCACTTCACTGTAATGTAGGCTTTAAAAACAGGAAAAGACAACATTTATACAATACAATACAATACAATACAATACAATATACTTTATTGTCCCACTTAGGGAAATTTGTCTTGGACTCAGCAACTGTGCCATAAATGCCTCGACAACCACAATGACAAAAGACAATACATAACCAGGCATCTCAACAAAAATTACATAACAGTATTGCACGTGTCCCATAACATTACACACATACATACACCAATCGAAAAAACATGCTAAAAGATCACCATGATAGAAACGCTATTAAAAAACAGACGCTAAAAGATCACCATAATAAAAACACTATAAAAAATATTGCACAATTATTGCAAATTATGCCATATCATGATATATAAATATCCTAAATATAAGATGATATCACAATATCGATATAATATTGATATATTATCCAGCCCTATCCCCCACATGATATCGGATATTTGCTAATAACTGATAATACAATATTTTCCATCTCATTTTGGCCTATTCCAGATGACTGATATATGCACTTATTTTTTTCCATGTCATGTCAAAGAACATCAAGTCTCTCTTGCAGTGGACATCTTATTATGCCTGCTCTTACTGTGATGGCCTGCTGGCAGATGCACACATTAAATTCAAAAGGTTTTCAAAATGCCTGTTTCTAATTGTCGAAATGATTGGGTGACGATGTAGTAATAATATTGAAGGAATGCAATATGGCACCTCCTCGCATGATGTTGAGCAAGCACAGAAAAGAGCAACTTATTAATTTCAGAAAATGCAGCAACATTGTGCATAGTTAAAGCATCATCAGAAATGTTTGTTTCACTCTAAAGCCTTTTTTGGTTGATACCGATGCTTTGCCAATATAAGTGTGCATCCATATTTTGCACAAATTAAAGGAGAAATCTGTTTGACATTCATTACTGGCGCTGGTAATGGCGACAGGCAGCAGCAACTGTGTGGTGGAGTGCTGTGTGTGCTGACTTGACATCCTTGTACCAGGCTGGGATCTTAAAGAAGACCCAGTCAGTCCTGGCTGATCCCAGCCACCCTCTGCACGGAGAGTTCAGGTTGCTTCCGTCTGGCCGCAGGTACAGCCAAGTTACCTGCAGGACCAATAGGCTTAGGAACTCTTTCGTTCAGACTGCCATTGGCCTCCTAAACAAGGCACTTTAATCTCTGAATGTTGTTGTACTTTTTGCCCTATTGTATGTGTTTTGTTTATGTGTGTGACTGCTGGCTGCAAAACAAATTGCCCCTTGGGAATAATAAAGTTTCTTTGACCTTGACCTTGATTAAAGCTGAATATTTGCCGAGTAAATAAGCGAGTCGTAAGAAATCATGAATAATCTTTTAAAGGAGTAGATGTTTGTAATGGTTAAATTGAACAAAATATGAACATTCTGCAGGCAGTGTGAGAAAGAGTCAATGAACTCCAAGTCCAGAGTGTGTATTTTTAGAGCAGTGGGGTTTTACTTTCAGAATAACAGGCTTAACTTTACATTGACAGACAATGGACGGTTATAAACAGCTGATGAACTTACAGTGTACTCATCATCACTTATTATTGTGAAATTACAATGTTGCACGTGTCATGCACTCTTGCCGTGTTCCTGCAGCCTGCCTGTGCTTCCTTGAGTCTAGGGAGGAGAGGGCAGGGGGAAACAACTCTCTTCAGCCATAGATCGTATATTAGATAGGACTTAAACTTATTTACGTAGGGCTCACTATTTGGACTGCTGTACTATTGCTCCTTTAATTCTACAAAGTTAAACTTGTAAATTAGTGAGCTTTTAGCAGTGGTAGGCATAATTTGCTACCTTTTGGTCAGAACCAGGCCAGTTGTTTCCCCTTATTTCCAGTCTTTGTGCTAAACTAAGCTAACCTCCTGCTGGCTGTGTCTTAATGCTCTCTATACTGGACTGACATGGAAATGGTGTTAGTCTCAGCAAGAAAGCAAATAAGTAAGTTTATTGGCAGGCTTTGGATCAATTGTGTCTGACCGCATGCTTGCCGAGTCATTGAACTCGCCCGGGCAAAGAACACTTTGCAGTCAAGAGATCAAAATATAATTCTAGGTTGTATTGTATTATTGTCTGTTGCATCCGTGTAGGTGAAGAGCTCGTTTTCTGGTGCAGATTCTGGTCATAACTGGATGATGTAACAGCAGAGGGATTTTTATACAAGGTTGTATTCACAGCTGTTAACAGCAGAGCAGAACACAGACTAACACATGATTAAATAAAACCACCAAGTGCAAAAAATAACAAGTTTTACGCAGTTAATTTATAATGGGCCATGAAGAATTTATGAAGCAAAAGCTCAAATAAATGCTTCTCGTCAACAAATCTGCACTTGGTGGTACACAATACGTACTTAAGGGACAGTACGTATTGTAAGGGACATTATCATGGCTGCCAGCAAAAAAAACTTTAAATCAATGAATCAATCAATAAATTAAAAGCTAGACAAACTAATAAATCTAACAACGAACATAGAACAGCTGCAGCGATGAATCTATTATTAATCAAATATCAAATTAATCTGCATCTATTCTGATAACTGATTAATCATATTGAATACATTTTTAATGAAAAATTCTCTCATTTCAGATTCTTAAATGATCAAGCTCGAGGGCGCCTCCTGAAGCGGCTCCCGACAGTGGGGCCACCCCCTTCACTGCAGCCTTGTCATCATTTTTATTCCTCCAAACTAATTATTAAATTAATCATGTTGAAAAATTCACCAAATTTAGTGCAGCAGTTGTGGTAAAAAATTTATGCATGAGGTTTTTGACGACACTGCAGCCCCCCGCATCATGTTTCGCCAACATGCATGGAAATGATTACGCACACGTATTATGCCCAGATGCACAAAAAAAGCATTTAAAAGATTAAAAGACTTAGCCATCGTTGAAGGGCGTGGCTGTGGTTGTTGGGTGGCGTCGAGTTTTGATGTCTCTCCATGAAACAGGAAGTTGCTGTAATTTATGAGTATAAATGATCCAATCAGCCCCAAACTTCACGAGTTTGATAAGAATCCTTTCCTGATCACATTCACATGTCAGTGAGGAGTTATACTCATTGTGCCACCTACTGACAACAGGAAGTAAGCCTCAATTTTCAAGGTGTGGTCTACATTGTCATCATCATGCAAGTTTAATGTGTTGGTCAGAGCTCATATATTACCAATGTATTGGTACTGGAGCTCATTTGAGAGCTTATCAAAGATTTATTGCATGTACTGTTTCATTGTTGCTGATATGGAGAGGTGACACATTTTTATTGGTGTTTACTTGGAAAATCAAGACGTAAATGGGAAGATTAGTGTTACTTCCTCTAGAACACAGCTGGCCAAAGGTTGACCCTGATTAAAGGTGAAGAAATAAGGAGAGGTGGTCTGCTTTAATGGAAATTTTTACCACCGGTGTTTGGCAGAATGGGTTCATTTTAAAATTAGACAACCTACACACTGAGTAAATCTGACAAGAAATAACACAGTCCCTCCAAGTTTTACCACTGCCAAGCAACCAGAGCAGTCAAACATCACTGTAAGAATGATGATGAGTCACTGTTTGGCTTTCAGTGTGGTGGATAATCTGTACCATGTTCGTGCGTTGCCCAAGGTATTGTTTTCACAGCCTAAATGTCTGGTGTAGAACTTGACGCTCCCTCGATTACAGCAGACATACATTAGGTGGTGATTTTACACACATATGCATACAGTACAAGTACACACATGTGCAAATCATTAGCACGAGATGTAAGCCACAACAATATCATCAACATGAGCGTCATGGTCAGGGAAAACAAAGTAGTCTCAAATTAAGTCAGGGCTCCCATGTACCAAGAGATCAAAAGGAAAGCTGTGCCATAATAAAAGGAAAAAACAAGCTGAGAAACACACACATTCACACACCTGCAACATTAAATAACCCCGACAGCTTCCCATCCTGTATCCTGTGTAGTGTAGTACATTTTGGTGTTTTCACTCAAAATAACTTACAATGCGGAGTGTACGTGATGAAATATAACATGGTGACATCATTTAGATGAAAACAGTAGCTACTGTGTACTGGTGGAGGAAGAGTCCAGATCTTTTACATAAGTGAAAGTACTAATATCACACTGTAAGAATACTCTGTTACAAGTACAAGTCCTGCATTGAAACAGCTATTTAGGTGAAAGTATGTGAGTATAATCAGGAAAATGTACTTAAACAACTAATTGATTAATCAACTCATTGTTTCTGCTGTACTTGTAGAAAATGATACACTGTATAATCATTTTCACATATGTATGTATGTATGTATGTATGTATGTCTGTATGTATGTATGTATGTGCGTGTATTTATGTATGCATCCCCAGGCTCTATATCTATACACATGCATCTATTTGACCATGCACATGCCTACTCATGTGCATGTTACACATATACACACTATATAGTGTATGTGTACTAACATACAGTATATATTCAAATCTAATACACATATGCGTGTTACACTGAAGATTGTGTCTGTTGAGGTGTATTGTAACCTGCTGCAGGACTTATCGGGATAAAAGAAACAGGTCTTCAAGATTAAAGATATTATTTTGTCATGTGCATATTTGTACAACAACAGCAGTGAAATGAGAGACAACTCTGACAACTGTGCAAATATCAAACATAGACACAGTGGAAATAAAGAAATATATATATTATTTACAGGTACATACAGGGCAGTTTAAAAAAAACATGGAATCTCACAGGACTGTTATGTACATAATAAAATAAAATGAAAGTAAGGTAAGAAATGAACAGTTAAGAAGTGAATGAAAAAACAGTGAGGAGCGAGTCAAAAACTGCAGTGTCTGAAACAGCTGCAATTATTCAGTCAAATACAATATGTACATTTGCAGTATGGACAGTTATACAGTTGTAATAAATACATGACACAGTGAAAAGGTGCTGAGCTGCAAAAAAATGCAGAGTGCAAAATAGTTGCAGGTCTGTAGTTGTGCTTATGTTCTTGGAGTTTAATTTAAATTAAGCATCATATTTCACAAGCTCTATGTTTTGAGTAAAAAAAATCTTAATTTGTAAAGTAACTAGTTATAAGCATAAATGTAGTAGAATTAAAAACATAATTTCCCTCTGAAATGAAATGTCTGAATGCACCTGAATGTACCTCACATTAGCTCGTAGGTACACTACTTGAGTAAATGTACTTAATTACATTCTGCCACTGCTGTTCATAAAACTTAATATTGAAGTTTGTTTCCCAAATTCTTATGTTCCCACAGACATGTTAAACAGTTGTGTCTCTCCTTTAATCCATGGCAGTAAATCATTTGTCTGCTGACTAGTTGACACTTGCATCCAACACTTGTTTGTCCCAGGGACTGAAAAACAGTGTACTCTCTGCCAAGGTCAGTGCTCCCAACGCAGCTGGCTGGAATCCCCCAGACTGTGCAACACAGACCAGTGCAGCTCTGCACGTATACACATCTCCTCCTCCTCCTCCTCTCTATCTCTCTCTTTCCTCTTTTCTGTTGACGCTACAGGAATCAAGCAGAGAGGATAACAAAGAGTTAACAGGCAGTTGAGGCCTCCAAGCAGACTTGCTTACTTTGTCTTTTGCTGAGTTGTGTGCTTTTTTGAAAGGCCAATACGGCTTAAAAACATTCAACAAATCCACTCTTAATGCACATTTGTCCATACAACTGTTAGTGTAAACAAAATATTTTGATTGTCAATATTTATGACTTAAATTGTATGTTTTTTATAATGTAATATAATATAATCTGATGTGTGTACCAAGCCTGCACATCCAGGTTATGTTCTATAAGTAGACCATTACAAATAGAGTTTTGTTCTGGCAAGAGGAAGAATGAAATGCCTGCTGCTGCTGCAAATGACGAATGTCATGCCAGTCAGATGACCACTTTAAAAATAGACAGCAGCACTTTGGTGTCACGGACAATTTGTTATTTATTTATTTATTTATTTATTTATGAAGAAGTGGGGAGAGTGGGATGGAAAAGAGAGAGGAGAGAGATTTAGGTAAAAGGAGGTTGGAAGACGGGTCCTGAAAAGTGCAGAGACACGGGGATGGTGAAAGCAGCAGCGTGCTTGTAAAGTGTTTGACAACAAGAGGAAAAGAGAAGATGGGGTTTGAGGCTTTAGTGGATAGCCTTAAAAATCAAGTTGATGTCAAAAAGACAGTTTTACAAAACACAAGAGGCTGAGGTGGGAATTTAAATTCTAAAAGCCATGCACCAGAGTTTCAATTCAGAATTAAAGAGCTACGCCCAAAATCAATAAAGGAAGTGAAATCAGACAGAAAATACATAAAAAAAGCATCATGATGGTAGAGTCCAGTCTTCCAGACCTACACAATGCACAATAAAGAGAGAAATGCAGGAGGAAGAGGGTTTGTTGAGCAAAAATTGAGGAAATGAGAGCAAAGGGAAAAGAAAGTGAGTGATAGCAGTGAGGACAAAGAGAGATACGGGTTAGTGAAGTGGTACAGCAGGGGAATTTGAGGATCAACTGTGCCGCTAGCCTTCCTTAAAATAGCTCACAGAGATATATAGAGGAATTTTCTGACTGCTGTTAAAACGCCTGAACCGTTCTGTCCATGTCGCACTTTTATTATAGTATAAAAAGTGACAGTTAGTCCACGAAACAGCACAAAAATTCATCATAAGTTTCAGCACTGACTTATAAAAGAGTCTGTAGAACAGGTAAAATACCAGCACAGATGTAGTCAAGTCCAGTCAATTTTATTTATATAGCCCATAATCACAAATCACAGTTTGCTTCAAGGGGCTTTAACACTTTATGTTCTTGCCAAAGTTAGGAAAAGAGTGTCACAACCATCACTTAAGGGGGTATAATCAGTACTGGACATGAGCAAGAGGTACAGGTACATTACACTTTTTATCTATAAACAATTAAAACTACCGTCCACATAACACTTTAAAAAAATATTGTGTAGGATTTAGTGGCATCTAGCAGTGAGCTTGCAGACTGGCAGACTTTGTGGAAGCCCTCTGTAGATATAAACAATGTATTCTAAGATAACAAAAACACAACAATTCCTGTTTTCAGGTCAGTATACACGAATGAAACACACTTATGAATATTAATGTCTGCCATATTCTGCCAGCATTTCCCCATGAATCTTACACGGTGGAACTTCAAAATATCAAAGTGGTGCGAGGAGTCAGAACTGAGCACTCATAATAATCAGGAGAGAGGTTCAAGCAATATTGACAATCTAATCAATCTCATCTTAATTTATGTAGAATATGATGATTTAAGTCTCTTTAAAGTGTAATTTCAACATCTGTTTGTACACTGTGCAATGTAGGCTACCATATGCACCAACATCTGTATTACTTTAGTCACTGAAGTGTAATCATGCACTATGACTGAAATACAATATTCATATTTATTTGCATAATTATTTGTTCATGTATCCTACTTATCTCATTTCATGTCCTGTGTGACTTATTATAGGTTAGATTTTATCCAATTAACTATGTTATTACATTATACCTGTATTTTTTTGTTTTTGTTTTTTCAGTTTAACAATCCCAAAACAAAGTAATAATAAGTTATGCAGTCATTCACTGACAGCGTTGAGCAATTCGCTTAAATGTAGTGATAAGTGAAACTTGCTAGTTACCTTTATCAAAAGAAACTGAATTCTCTTATATTGAATTACTTCACTACTTACTGCACAAAAGGGCAATTTACTAAGTAATTTGAGTAATGAAAAGTTAAGTTACTTTTAAATGTCTGCTTCCATTCTCTTGTTAATGAACACACATATACAGTATATAGGCTATTATTTTATTGTAATTAGATTGTTTTAATGAGAACTGTTATCAATCAGTGTACCGCTTATCAGTGATAGTAATTATAAATACTCCTGACCACCAAAGGGCAGCAACAGCCAGCCTGCCTACCAGTAAACCACACATTTTATTTCCTACAATTTAGACAGTAGAATTCGATAGAAAACATGATGCTGGATATATGTTAGCCAAGCGTTAACTTGCTGCTATAACCATATATACTGTATGTAGACTGCACTGGCCTTCATAAAAGCAATATTCCACCCCAGAATGTTAATCCACTCAATATGTACTCACCCCTATGCCAATGTGAGGATGGGTGAAGATCTTCAGTTCACAAAACAATCCTGGAGTTTCAGCAGAAAACAGGGTTGCAACCAAATCCAGTGCAACTGCAGTGAACGGAGACCACGGATAAAATGTAAAAAAAAACAAGAAAGAAAAAAAAGAACACAAAACAAACACAAAATGTCTCCATCCTGCTCCATCCTGCTTCGTATATCTTGCGATATTTTCACATGTGAATCCATTAAGAGATATACGAAGTCTCGCGATACATCGACACCATGTTTACACGCTACCTGGGAGGCTACAGTTGACATTTCGGCTAAAAACATGGTGTAAATGGCATCTATTGTGGTTAAATTTTAATGTCCTGGCTCGCAGACACTTGGATTACACCACACGAGCAGGATGGAGACATTTTGTGTTTGTTTTGAGTTCTTTTTTTTAACATTTTATCCGTGGTCACCGTTCACTGCCATTATACCGGATTTGGCTGCAACCCTGTTTTCTGCTGAAACTCCAGGATTGTTTTGTGAACTTAAGATCTTCACCCATCCTCACATCAGCATAGGGGTGAGTACATATTGAGTGAATTATCATTTTGGGGTGGAATATCACTTTAAGGTACTATCCAAAAGCCAATGTGAAACCCTTTTTTTCCCTTATGCAATCAAAAAACCTTTGGAAATAACATGACGCATTGAAAAAGAAATAAATGCTCTAGTACTAAAACACAGATCCCCTGTTTATGTGTCTTTGTTCACCGGTGAGTCTATGGCAGCAACGTCGACATATTGCAGTGAGAAGCCAAAGCAGTCAATGCAGCATCTATGTATTTAATGTCTATGATTGCTACAGTAGTCAATACTAATTATAAGATGTCAGTTTATGTTGGACACATTACGATAACAACAAACAAGGTTACATTGCCTGAACTGTCTTGCACCACTGTAAAGTCACATGACATTGGAACATAAAAATTCAGGGAATAGGCTGTGTTTATCTGCTGTCCTCTGTAGTTGTCCACTATTCTCATGCAAAGCAAAAGTAAGAAGTAACACAGGTCATTTAAATTATGTTATTTAATTTGAAAAAGTAATTAGTTATATGTCACTTGTTACTTTGTAACATACTGAAAAAGGGGAATTGTTGGACCAACTTGGAAAAAAAAAAGTTAGAAAAGTTAGATTAACGCAAATACTTTGAAATTGCTTTGAAACAGCTAATTTATTTGCGTGTTACTAGTTCAAATATTTTTTAAAGATGGCCCAACGTTCCTGCATTAGGTGTTCATGACATTTAAAGAGAACAGTTCAAGGGAACTGAAACTGTGCTAATCTGTCAGAGTTGTTTACAGTCAAAACACTGACACACTGGCCGCATTCATTAAACAACCACCTGCTTGATTGTTGACATTCAGAACATTGTGACAAACACAATGAAGAAAGTCAAGTTATAAGTAGCTGACGTGTTTTTATCTACGGATGCAAAGGCTATAGGTCCCCTCCCATGGGTGCATGAGTACGCAGAAGAACATGCAAGTGTTCAAGATAAACACTCTGTTTACAAGGCTGTTGAGGACACAGGTTGAGCTGCCACATGTTCACAGTTAGCGTTCTCCTCCTCCCTCCACACACACACACACACACACACACACACACACACACACACACACACACACACACACACACACACACACACACACACACACAGGCCTTTGCTTTATCAGGAAATTGTCCTGGACAGCATCCTGGGAAGCCCAGCCCACACCCAGCGAACCTGTGTGTGTGTTACAGTAATCTTAAAACAAATACTTTGGACATTATAAAGAAGTATACAAATCAGAGATCATGGTAACTTTACTAATGCACATTCAAAAAGGTGAAAGGCATTTTTCTTTTTAAAGGTGTTTTTCTTTTTTCTTTCTTTTTAAGTTTTTTACCTGGCAGATAATGATACGTAACTCAGTTCAGTTAAAGGTTGCAAAGTCTGATAAAGTCTTTGTTTAACCTCACATATGGAGCGTTAATATATGTTTCAATATGTAATTTATGGCAACATATTTGCATATTTGTATCTGTATTTTTTATTATTGGTCTAGAATTAAAAGAAAGAAATGCTTTCAACAAGAATTTATACACTGTATCAGGACTGTTACACCACCTATTATTTATTGCATATATTGTGTGTATGGTAAATATGTATGGGATAATGTATTTAATGGATTTAACATTAATTTTATTGTTTCTCCAGAGTTTATGATCAGAACTGTGTCCATAGCAACAGTCTGGTCTTCATAGCAACAATCTGTTACACATGGCAACAGGGTCTGCATAAAGAAATAACAGACATTAGAATGCTGTAATTAACCAATCAGGATCGAGTATTCAACAACATGTGTAATGATGTAATATGTAATGATGTGAAATAGACCCAGGCAGGGTGGTGCAGGACTTGAGTCACCCCGAAGGGGTTTATTTTGCAATAATGGCCCACTCACCTTTACATTATCCCACTTATTACACTTCTACTTACTTTTAGAAATAAATAGTTTGACACAAAGTATTCATTTTGATATGATTTCATTGATTTAAAAATGATTGCTCCTCTAGATTCCATGATCAGAACTGCGTCCATAGCAACAGTCTGTTCTTCATAGCAATGGTCTGTTATACAGAAATAAGAGCGCTTAGAGTGCTGCAACTGACCAATCAGAATCAAGTATTTGACAAAACCATATAATAAAGTTGTGTAATAAATCAAACTATTAACAAGTACTTATAGTATTATAAAGTTAGAAATACAACAATATGAGTGTACGCTGTTGAAGGTGACCTCTCCCTTTCAGGTATACTGTGATGTTGCAAAAATAATCAGGCTGTTATGAGTTTGGATAACTGTTGTGTGAGTGCGTGCATGTGTGTGTGTGTGTGTGTGTGTGTGTGTGTGTGTGTGTGTGTGTGTGTGTGTATACAAACATCACTTTTCCATTGTGTTGGGGACAGTGGCGTGAGAGCGACCAGAGGGTCAGCTACGCATCACATCAAAGATTTGGCTTTCTGTAAAAAGACTACACTTGCAGCCACTGTCAACACACACACACACACACACACACACAAATACAAACTCCCACGTGAGACTCCTGTGCAGCTCTCTGTGCTCCTCACACTGAACAATCAGGTATGACAGGCGTGGTCTTTGTGGGTCCCAGCGGGAGGAAAAAGACAAAAGAGCCTCAGGAACAGGCCGTCCACTCATCCTCACTGAGCTCCCTCACATCACACAGGTTCACTGGGTATGCATATAGTGTTGTGTTGGTTTATATATGTATTTGACATGATTTATCGACAACAGAGGAGGATAATAGCTGTGAGTGTGTTTGAAACCTCACATTTTTTAGGTAATATTGCTGCTGAAGAAGGCTCAAGTATGGTCTTTCCAATCTAATGCCCCTGCCTCTAACTTGCCAGAAATCATGACAGGTATTATCCATCAAGTGTTGAAACCACTCAGATTTTTTTGTGCTCCAGTGACAGAAACCTTCACATCCACAGCTGGATCTCTCTGAAGCCTCACAATCTTCCAAAATCCAGTAATCAAAATGAAGGAGAAGAAGAAGAAAAAAGATGTTTTGTTATAACTGAGTCTGTTTGCAGTTAATTTAATCTTATTATCATTTTCTTTGGGGTAAATGTCATATATTGTTACAATTGGAAGGCAAGACTAATAAAGCTTATAATTAGATTTTAATTTACTTAAAAAATAATAACAGACATTTTTTATATTTTCATTTAAAACACATTTCACACATAACATGCCACTCAAAGTGCTTAACAGAAGTACATCAATTCATAGAAACAGAATTAAAAAAAAAAAAATTAAAAGCAGTATGGCATTAAAAACAAGTCATAGTTTAAAAAATAATAATATAATATAAATAATAATATAAAAAAAATAATTCATAGAAAATATAGCAAAAGATGCAATGCCACGCTGTGGAAAAGCAAGCAGTAAAAACATATAAACAATAATATAGATTTTTAAAAAATTATGAATATAAATAAATGACAATAGAAAGGATAGAAAGAATAGAATAGAAAGAATATACCACATTAACTAAATGCCTGAATGTCAACAGAACTTGCACATCTAATATAACTTCTCCATTTAATCTTTATGATGTTATTTTTAGCATTAACATTTAATTTATTTTAGTAGTACATGTTTAAGTTCAAATTATTTTACTTTGGTGTTCCCTGTCTTTATTGCACTGTCTTTATTGAAAATTGCAATAAAATAAATAAATAAACCTAACTTGTCACAGCCTTGTGCTCTGGCTCCCTCGTGTGGCGTGACTTTGCAATTGCAGGTGATTTTACTTCATCTATATTCAGGGGGGAATGTGAAAATGTCGATTAAAAAATAAAAATAAAAAACAACTTTGTATTAAAATAATATAAATTTGACTTTTATCTATATTTCGGTTGTGTTTATGTCTCGTCAGTCGCATGGTGGCGCTGTATTTTTTCACCACACCGTGCTCCAGACTCTTCCGGGTTGGTTGTCGTTGAGCAGGTGAGAGTTCACAGGTTATGCAGAGGTCGTGTTGTGTTTTTCTCGCTGTTCAGCTCGTATTTTAGCCGCTGGGACTCGTGATGTGATGGCTTTCCTGAGTCTGTTCATGAGAAGGCAGCTGCCGCCGGCTTTGTCTCACTTCGCCCGGATGGTGAAGCTGCTCCCCCGGCCTCCGCTGGTGAGGAGGCTGCACGGCTCGGCTCGGCTGCGGGTCGGAGAGAAGGGACCGTGGGGGAAGAGCCGGGGGCCGGAGCAGCAGTACCAGCTCTCAGACCTCGACAAGGCGGACGCTTTGGTAGGTTCAGACCTGCAGAAAAATCCTCTATATTGGCAGCATAGATGTGTTTTTTATTTGTTTGATTTTTAAACCAAACTGTGAAATGTCACTGCTGCTTTTGCTTTCATTCTTCCCTCATGAGATAAGATCTAGAGTCGTTCTAAATTCCCAATAGATTATGTTTTTTTAAATAAGAAAATAGACCATATTGCATAAATTAGAGGTTGATGTTCCTAATAGCTTTCTTCTTTATTTTCTGTAGATGCTGAGAAAGTCCCACGAGACAGGTAACCTGACTAAATTCATGCCGGAAATTAAACTTTTGTCTTTTATTTTAAATCCTCAGTCTCATGCATCAAAGTTGATATTTATCCACAGTTATTAACAGCTGCCTTGTAGGTGTTCTACACTGACTGAGATTTAACTATATCAACCCCTTTAAGGGATGAGCCTGAAAATATGTTGCCTCTATGGACTCATTCCAGTTAGTGATGATATTGGTTAAAGGGACAGTTCACCCCAAATTTAAAAAATACATACATATCTTCTTGCTTGTAGCGCAGTATATTAGGCGTATAACAATTCATTGGTATGTTCAACATATGTTGACACGAGTCCCATTTAAATTTCAAAATAAATCAATCTGTACTGTAATCTTTAATATATCCTTTTATTTTGAAATTTACATGGCATGTCATTCAATTCATTAAATCATAATTTAGTATTTTTTTATGAGTTGACATTAATGTAACTGAATGTGTTAATTGAACATATGATATCATGTACTGTTGTCCAAATATCCAATATAATGTGGTGAAACTTGCGATTTACGCTCCTACTGTTTATCCATCTAGATTTTTTTGGTGTGAGTTGCTGAGTTTTGGAGATATCAGCTGTAGAGATGTCTGCCTTCTCTCCAGTGTGATGGGACTACATGACACTCGGCTCAAATCGCCAAAACATACATTTGAAATTACCTGGTTGCTCAAGATAATCCACAAGCCTGGTTGTGAGCAATTTCATGTAGTGACCGTTTTCTTTGCCTTTGCATCTACTCATGGACAAGAGGCTACAGCTCAGCCGAGGATGACACCGTTAATGTTTGCATCCCGTGCGATCGCAAGCATCAACGTCTTGTCCCTGTGCAGATGCACGCTTCGTTCTGTGCAGTGATGCGGTTGGCAGGTGTAGTTCTGTAGAAAACTTCCTGCATGAAACTGCTCAGAACGAGACCTGTGGATTATCTTGAGTAACAAGGTCATGAACTCTGGAAACATTGCTGCAGAGTTTTTAAATGTATCTTTTGTTGCTTTGAGCGCCACAAAGTGAGAATCATCAGGTGAGATTATACTGGAGAGAAAGCAGAAATTTCTACGGCCAAAATCTCCCAAACTCGACAACTCAGAGCAAAACAATGCAAATGGATAAGGAGCACTACAGGTAGGAGGGAATATATGTATTTTTTTATTTTGGGGTGAATTATTCTTTTAGGTTATGGATACTTTATTGTCTCCAATAGGCAAAATAATGTATTGCATTAATACCAAGCAGCAATAAAAACACATTAAATAAATAAGAACACTAGCAAACTCCGTCGTAAGATTTAAAAAAAGAAAAGAAAAGTAAATTAGCAGGTATTTTACCTTTGACAGCTGGTGGAAACACCTGCTTTATAATAATTATCTGGTTGCAGCCTGAGGTTGAACCTTTCTCAGAGGTTTCAGTAGGTTTAGTTACTTTAGTTCATCATTTAGTATTTAACAACATCATCAGTAACATCAAAATTTGGGCTGCAACTAACGATTATTTTCATCATTGATTAATCTGTCAGTTATTTTTTATTAAATAAATTAATTAAATTTTAATAAATTTGTGGTTTGGTCTGTAAAATGTCAGTTGGTCACTGTTGTCCAAAACCCAAATTAACATCCTCAAATGTCTCTTTTTGTCCAAAACGCAAAGATATTCAGTTTACTGTCATAGAGAACTAAAGAAAACAGAAAATATTCACATTTGAGAATCTGAAATCAATTCATCTTTGCAGCTCTGATCACAACATGAATCTACATATTTTTCCAATGATGATGTATATAAATGTATTAAATAATCATATGTTATTGTAATTAACTATGTTCCACTAAACATAACATGTCTCACATGTAAAACAAACTAAAACAGCACATTTTTAATTGCAGTTTGTTTGGAATGATTAATTTTGGAAAACAATCATACAGTTCGATCATATCACTTCTTTACGAGTGCAACAAAAGTTGATTCATGGTTAGATTTAAATTTATTGCCCAGCTTTTACAAGGACTACAAAGATCAGGGGGTTAAAACTGAAGTGCCCATCCAACATTTCAGTGACCATCAGGTAGTGAGAGATGAGATCATTTAGTGGAGAGAATGACTGATCTGTTCCTCGACTTGACAGGCGTTCAGCCTGTCACAGTGATGAGTGGTGACACTGCTTCAGACTGGAGTCATAACTTTATTTTAGCTGTGAGGAGGCAGCAGGGAGGAGGAGTGTGGAGTGGGCGTAGTGTTGAACAGGCAGCACAGAGAAGAGAGACAACGAGCTTAATTCTGATCAACAGGAAACCGTGTTTGGTTGTTGTCCCTCTCTTTCCTGCACATTTGTTGAACTTGAAAGGTGGGACAACCTACACCGTTATCTTATTACTTAATCACCTTCATCTTTAAGCTTTATTTTGACTAGTACAAAAAGATTGACATCATTTAAGTCCCTGTATAACTCTAACTAATTACAACCGGAGCAGAGGTCCAGTCAGACAAAGAGCCTCTTGTGTACCTTTTAATTGGCTGCTATTCAATCAGTCAAATGTACTTTATATTCGACCTGAACATAAAAGATAAGATGTTAATTATCTCTGCTCTCTAATTATAATGGTATACTGTTTTTGCATTTAGATTTTTTTTTTTTTTTTTTAAATAGATGTACTACACATTTTCGTTGTACCGTGAAATGATGCAATATGTTTGCCCGTGGACATCAAACTGCAACCTTGGAACTCTGCTGCCAATTAAACTGGAGGATGATCTTGGCGGGTAGAAGAAAAAAAAAGAGAGAGAGAGAACATTTCAGAAAAATCTTGCCCTCCACACATACAAAAAATAAATCTATCACACCTTTCAATATCTGTCAGCAACTACAATATGTTGCAATCTTTTGCAGCTGCGAGGAGCTCCTCCATGTCCTGCGTGCAATGCATTGTGGAACAGTTGTGTACATCAACAGCATACTCAATAATGAAATGTTTTCGATCGTGCATGCAGACATCTTTGCGTATGTTTGAACGCAGTATTTACCCAAAAGCTGCCTAGAAATAAAATTCTGATGGTAATGGATTAGAAGTTTCCACCTTTGTCTATCATTGATTAAACATGCAGTATATATAATTATATGTGGTGTATATAGAGCTTACAGTGGTCTCATATAGTAGTATTAAGTGCTCAGTAACAGTAATTCTTATAATAGTCAAACCTAGCAGAAAGTTTTGCTAAAGAGAGGCAGCTGTAAGGTCAGTAATTATATTATCATGTGCATGTAGACAGTGTGATTGATTCTGGCTCTCTGGACTGTTTTCTGTTCAGGCTGTAAAGTGTCAGCTGTTTATTTCTGGCTGTGAATGTTTTGCAGGATTCCTCTCATGGTTCAGGAATGGTCTGCTGGCGACCGGCATCGGAGTCATCGCATTTGTCCAGAGTGAAGTGGGACGAGAAGCAGGATATGGTACAAGCTCACTTAGCCGCTCTATATGCAAATAAACATGTAGCTCTATCATTTCAGTTTGTAAAGACCAAATGTGTTGCTGTTTTTAACAAGCAGCCCAACAGTAGTAGCCAACACACCGAGACAAACGGACACAATGTTTTTAGCACAAAGAAAGAAACAACTTCATGTAAAACACTTGCCAAATTTACGAGAAGGCCCAAAGATTTAATAATTTACTGTAGACTGTTTTGCAAAGTTTAAGTTTTTTCAAACTCCACAACTCACAAAGTTGTGCAGTTTTTTAAAGCAGTGTGGGGACTTTCTGCACAGGTGACACAGAAGCGGCCTGTATTTGTTACTGTTTATTGTATGTGTAAAATTTGACATGTTTACCATAGATAAAATGATGTCTTCTTTCATGAATTCAGTGTTAATGGGGAAATCAGATTAAACTGAGTGTTCATTCAGATACCTAGCTACTAAATGTTGGCAGCTAAGATGCAGTTAAGACATGGAGCAGCCACTGGTACAGCAATACTGTGACAAACTGACTCAATGTTTTTTACAAGGAAAGAAACAACTTAATGTCTTGTATTTAATGGTAAATTGACACAAAGGCGCAAATGATTAAAAATAGCAAAGTTTATCAAGTCTCTTCTCACTCAACAACTCTCAAAATTGCGTGTTTTTTTAAAAATAGGAGTCTGAGGATATTACAGTTACTAGTTCAGAGGTTAAATCAGTTAAAGCAGACATTCTGTTCACAAACATCTGCTGCTTAACTTGGCAGGTTAGACAACCCAAGTGTGTAATTTTGCATCACTGCAAACCAAATGGATCAGACAGCTGTTTTGTGTGTACTTACTGGATGTCAGTTGAGTAGGCGTCTTTAATGTGGCCCAGAACACCCCTGAATGTGGTCTGAGTGATCGGGTCTCCCTGTGTCTTCCATGTGTTTTGGGTGCGTTCACACCTGTTCTTAGAGTTGTCCACTTGTGACCGGACCATTCAGGACGCATGTTAATAAAAGGTGTAAACAGCACCTCTGTTTTCTGTACAAACTTGCAGCCTAAGGCCTCTGGTAGTACAATAAGAAACAGTAGCTCATGATTCAAGTTTAGTAACAAAATGTTGTAGATTTAGGAAAAATAAAACAATAATGATTTTTAAAAAATCATTGAGTGTCCGTGAAATAACTGGAATTTAAACTATTTAAACTATAGAATCTAAATGTGTCAATACACCTCTGCTCTTTTTGTCTTAAAAATCAATCACCTTTTAAGAGAACCTTGCAATAGTTCTTATTTTTTGATTCAGCATCAGTTTTATAATGAATAATTTCACAAGGATTTCTGCAAATTGAATAAATATCTTTGATATCTAGTTGTAACCAATGTCATGGCAGCCTGAAATGCCAGTTTTAAGTGTTAATTTTTTATTAAGCAAGGCCTTCATTACTTCATTATGTAGTCATTGAGTTTGATGCACATTAATATGTGAAAAACCATGAAAACAAAACTTAAAGTCATGCAGTTAACATAATTTATGTCAAAATAAAAGCATGTTAGACTACTTCTTACATGTATTGATGATCAATCAAGGGCACGCAAGCAGAAATGAGGACTTTTATTTCATTCGTTTTGATCTTTTACTTTCACTCAAATAGTTAATAGAATATGTAGACTCATTCCTCCTCTATTCCAGGTTTAATTGCAGTGAGCTGTGAAAAAATTAATAGGGTCTCTATACAATAACACCAACATCAGTCTGTTTCTCCTCAGCCTTCTTCATCCTGGGAGGTGTGTGTGTGTCGTTTGGCGGTGCCTCGTACATCGGCAGCCTCTTTGCCTTGAGGAGGTTGATGCTGCTGTCTGTGCCGGCGCTGCTGCTCCAGAGCGCCGCTGTGGGCAGTGTCGCCCTCTTCTGGCTCTGCGCGGTATCTCTCTACATCGGCCGGCTGGAGGTGGAGATCATCCACGAGGAGGAGGAGGGAGAGGATGAGGAAGAGTGCCGGGAGTGCCGCGAGAGGCGTGAACACCGGGGTTATCGCGGCTCCCACGACAGCAGACATCATGACAGTGAGGACAATGACGGCAAAGGGCCGAATAAGTAGATAATGCTGGATGATGGAGCGGAAGAGGGTGTGTGTGTGTGTGTGTTGCTTTGATTTGGGGTTTTTCCCCCGATGTGTGTTTGTGTACGTGTGTGTGTGATTGATCATGTAAAGATTATTGTTTAAATTGAAGAAAGACTTTTAGACCTTTTGGCAAAACCGGTCAAAAAATGCTGAAACTTTGGTAGTTTGACTACATTCACTTCTGGTGAATAAATTAGCTTTTTTTTGTAAGATTTCTTATAATCAGACATATTCAAAGCTGCTTCACTGACATTATCAATCTGTGTGAAAAGTGTATTGATTTTTTTTAATTATTATTATTTTTTTACATCCTCACATTCACAGGCACACTGCAAAGTCTCACTGAGAACATCACGTATTTGTTCAGTCATACTTTTCACTGCAGTATGCAGTAGGACTGCAACTAACGGTTATTTTCACTGTTGATTAATCTGTCGATTATTTTCTCGATTAATCGATTAGTTGTTTGGTCCGTAATTGTCAGAAAAAGGTTAAAAATTTCCCAAAGCCCAAGATTACATCCTCAAATGTTTTTTGTTTACAACCCAAAGATATTCAGTTTACTGTCAGAGAGGAGTAACGAATTAATCGATTATCAAAATAGTTGACAACTAATTAATAGTTTATTAATAATCGATCTTTTCACTGCACTGCGTCATGTTTTGTAGCCATTTCCTTTGTGTTTCTTAGCCAGCTGCTCTCGTTGGATGCTGTCTGTTTTATCACCTTGTTTGACATAATTAACTGTGATTAAAATACTTGAAGTTTTCTTTAAAGTCTTGAAAAAAAAAAAACAAGCTGGTTGTTCTGTTAGAAAGAATCAACATACTATGTGCAGGTTTCAGGTCTGTCTTCTGTTTTTTAAATAGTCAAAATCAATGAGGGCTTAGGAAATATTTTTTACAGAGGTTTGAATTACCCTGTGATTTTTTTTTTTAAATTTTGTTTTGTAAGGGCAATAGCATTTTTGTCAGTTTGTCATAATAGTTACTCTAGACTTTTGGAAACAAAGAGTTTTTTTCACAGCTTTTTCTGTGGTTATATATTTTGCTCTGTATTGTTGATATACATGTACAGTATCTAAATGTAACCATGAACCATGTTATCCTTTGAGTGAGTTTCACACCATCTGGTGGTCACTACAAATGCTGTCTTAATGGATGTAAAGGATAGTTGATAGTATGGACAAGTGGAGTTTGTGTGTGTGTGGAAATGGGGTTCACTATTATTTGCTTTTATTTTTGTTTGCACCACATTCAGTGCACCCTGTACTGTATTGTACATACAATAATAAAGCCAGAAGACATCTGTCCAGACTTTCAGTGTGTGCCTTTTTTTGGTCTCAAACCTGGGAATCAGAGTCCAGGACCCCTCAGTGAGGTCACCAGATAAATCTCAGGTTTATGAAACGATCAGCAGAATCAGAAAGAGCAAGAAACAATTATACTCCACAAAATACACTCAACAAAAACATAAATGCAAAACACTTGATTTTGCTCCCATTTTCCACAAGTTGAATTAAAAACTTCTTCTGTGTGCACAAAAGATTTATTTCTCTTAAATTTTGTTCACAAGTTTGTCACACTCTGTGTCAGTGAGCACTTCTAGGTGTGACATATAGAGATTCTGATTAAACAGCACAGGTGTGTCTTGGACTGGTCACAATAAGAGGCCACTTTAAGGTGTCGTTTGATCTTGAAAAAGGACATTTATTATGCGCTGAACTAGAGCTATTTGACACAGGGCTGTTCTTGCCCTCAATCTAAATAACTCCTCATGTCTTAATCTAACCAACCCAACCAATGAAGGTAATGAGTACCTGCCAATCAGGCATGTCCTGCCATAGACAGACGTAGATGCAGCATTGACCACTTCAGCTTGTTGCTGCCTTACATCAATGTCACCGTTTTATTGGACAGGGTAAGACTGACCTGTAAACAAATACATGTAAATGAAAAAAGCTGCAGCTTTTCTGGATAGAAAGCACTTTAATGTTTACATATATAAACCGATTTTAGAGAGTCATGTTAGATTCAAGAGTTTATGGTCTATGTGATGTAAGAAAAGAAAGACTTGTTTTTCTTTTAACTTACTCCATGTAGATCATAAACCCTTTAATAAAATACCACTCATTGAAACTGGTTGAAAAATTAAAACATTGCAGTGCTATAGTGCTTTTTATCCAGAAAAAACACAGCTTTCTCATTTACATGTTTTTGTTTACAGGTTAGTCTTACCCTGTCCGAGATTGCAGTGACGTTGACATATGATCCGAAGACCATCCTGCATCCTGCTCTACTCTTCTCTAACTTATCCTGATGATTCTTACCTCGACCCTACCCCATCACACTCCTCGTGCCTAAACCCAAACCAACACAAGAACGAAATGAACAAAATCAACAAATACAAGCCAGTCAGAGTCGAGGAATTTGCACAACTAAAGGTGGATGAATTATAACCTGATGTGGATTATTTTAGTGTATAGCCTGCTTTCATGGTGCATATACCTAAATTCCTAGAACAAGTTTAGAACTGACTCACTGACACAAAAAACTTGAGCCCATGTAGTACTTTTCCAGCTCTACAACTGGTTAATTTCTCGATCTCTGAGCACATAATGAGGCTGTTGTTTGTAACGTACTGTGTGTGCTGTACATGATCGGAGTTTGAGGTTAAACCGTCTCATTTTTCAAGGGGGTCCTCTGGTACAAAACTAAAGAAATATATAAGTAATAGAAATGATGAGTCAAATAATCAAACAACTTTCCCAACATCCTAGAACTAGAATAAATAAACAGATCAGATGACATCATGTGAGAACACTGGGGCTACTTATAGGGTAAAATATGGGGCATGGTCCCACTGTCATATATTTTATATCTTTTACAAATATTTCCCAGGGTGTTAGTGTAGTTTCAAAGCCTCTCCACACTGCTAGAGCTGCTAGAGTTTTTTTTTTTTTTAATTAATTCCCAGACAGTGCAGAGGACATGACATCAGTGTCCTCGCTATTAGCTGGAGGCCTGGCAGTGACATAAAGGAGATTTTAAAGCACTAATACAGAGAATGCACACTCCGTAATTAAATACTCACATACACCTGACAAAATGTACAAAATCGCTTTCCTAGATCTTTAATATAAAGAAATTAAAAACCTCCAATTATCAGCACAAATAAAGGCCTCTACCTGTAATTCAAACACTCATAAAAAGTTGTCATATTTTTTGGATTATGCAAACACGGCCCACTTTAATGTGTAAGTGCTGTCAGAGTCAGTGGTAACTCTGCCTACAGCAGCAGTCAAAAGATGTACAAACTGTCCACACACACATGCTGTACATGCATAATTTTTATAATGAGCTGCTCATCTGTAAGCATGTATGAATATATGAACAGAACAGAGCAGCATGTGTGTGTGTGTGTGTGTGTGTGTGTGTGTGTGTGTGTGTGTGTGTGTGTGTGGGAGTGTTGGTGATGGGGGGGCTTTGTCTGTGATAACTATCAGTGACTGGGTTAGGGCGAAGGTCTGTGATATCTCCCGGCCATCGACACACAGTGTTGCTGTTGAGACTCACCTCAGAGTCACCCTCTCTTCCTCTCCTTCGCTCTCCTCTCCTCCCACCTCTCCTCCGCTGATTCCCAGGGCGTCTCAGTGCAGTTGTGTTTCACATGCAGGGTGTGTCTAGATGGCTGCTGCAGTGTGACCAGCACCCCACCTCCTCCTCCCCTCGAGCCCCTCTCCTCCCTCCCTCAGATCCTCTTCTACCCTTTCGCCCTCGAGTCTCTTTCTTTCTGGACTCCTCCTCACGTTCTCTTCTCCTCCCCTCCCCTCTCCTCCTCTCCTCCTCTCTCCTCCGTGGCTGCATCTGACTGCACAGGTCTGTTTGGCATGCAGGAGGCTCCTGAGGCCTGGCGCGTCTAAAGGGCAGGGCGCCCAGAGGCAGGAGACGCGCCCTCCCTGACAAACACCATCCACCCCAGACCCCGAGTAGCTCGCAGAAACCACAACACCGGCCGCGGCTCCACGTCCAGGTCTAGCCTCATACATCTCCAAACCTGAGCCGCACGTCTGAAAGTAGGAGCCATAACCCCTGCTTATTTTGAGAGCAGATTGCTCATCTGCTCTCAGGTGTTAAATGCCATGCGTATGGATCAAAGGATCTGCCTGGAGAACTGCATTAAGTATGGATTGGCCTTCTCCTGTCCTGGATGAGAGGAGAAAGAGGAGAGTGTTGGGAAACAATGATGAAGATGAAAATTATGAAAGAGGATTAAGACCACATGTGAAAGATTTATTTGAGTTATGGCCACTTGAAATTTTCATTTTAGTCAGGGCCACATGATAATGAGTTCTGAGGGGAAAAGTCAAAATTCTGACTTTTGTTTCTCAGAGATCTGGCTTTAAACTTGGAATTCTGGCTTAAGTTTCAGAATTCTGGCTTTAAACTCAGAACTCGTGCACTTCACATGTGACCCTAACTCAAATATATTTCACGTGGCCCTAATCCTCTTCCGTAGAAAACAGAGGTAGTCGAGGAGGACTGGAGGACAGAGAGTGTTGTGGAGGTGTAGTAAGCCTGTGTAAGGCGGAAGCTGTCTGGGTGTCTCCCTCCATCCCTCACTCTATTATTCCTACCCATATTTTTACTCTTTCAAATGCATTTACATGTGCTAAGGTATTTCCCCCGGGAGCGCGACTCCAATTCAGGGGGTAAGATAAGCCATCAAAGTCAGTGACAGAGAGGGCATATGGGTGACTCAATGACAGGCTGAGTGGAAGACAGTCAGGTGAGCTGCCGTGACTTGTGCACAGACACACACACATACACACACACACACACACACACACACACACACACACACACACACACATTGCCACAAATAGTACACAATGATTTTCTGCACAAGCCACACCTTTACTTCTCTGTATAAAGACTGTACTGCTCAGAAAAGGAGACATAAAGAAGAAACCAGAGGTTGTTGTGCAGCACATCAGCGGGCACACACTTATACAGTACATACGGTTTTGCACGTACAATGGCATTTTCTCCCCAACAACTGCTCTTGTTTAGTATGCGCTTCCTTTGGTCTTGAGGAGGAATGATCCTCACTCTAATGAACTAGGGCCTGCCACTTGAATGTAAAACAGGATTTAACCCGTCTTCAATGTCAGAGCCCCTCCCTGGGGCTGCTTCAGACAACACACACAGACACACACTCGCAAATTCACACAGTTATACACACACACACACACACACACACACACACACACACACTCACAGACACGCAAGCAAACCACCAATGTACACACACACGCACATACATGCACACACACGGTGATGCATGCCCGCATATAGCCTCTCATAAGTGAGACACTAGCCGTGTGCTTTCTGTGCTATTGTGTTCATTTCAGATGAATTTACGGCAAAGTCCCGTTCGAGTTACGTCCTGCTTCATGCCAGGGTCACTCTCATCTGCTCCACCATTTACTTTTTTTATTTTTTTTATTAAGGATCAATATTGTTATGTTTTATTGTGTGTTTTATTGTCCACTCCGGGGATATGCAAGATCGCCCAGCTGCTTTGTTGGTGACACATAACTACGCACAGTGACACAGACATCTTTTATATTTATTCTGCCGCTGATTCGTCCCTTGTGTTTGCTATTCTTGGCTGGGTGCTGTCTGAATTTATGTTAGTCTCACACAGATAGTGAAAGGCTGCATGTAAATGTCTGTTATATGCCTGAAATGTTGATGTTTTGTAGTAAGTAAATGCATGTTAGTAACAAATCTAAGATATGCAAATGTAGTTTAGAATAGAGAAGATCAGAGACATGATTGTCTGTATCTGTTCAACCAAAACTATCTGTCTCTGTATCTGTATTTGGATAAAAGACCTTTTTTATTGTGCCTACAAAGCATAAAAATTTAATACTGGCATGTAACTAATTATGAAATGTATTTCCCCATCCTCATTCTGTTGTTTTCATCTCTCTCTCTTTATTTTTAGCTAAATTATGTTTTATGAATGGAACCCCACCAACACCTCCTCTTTAAAGCTATAATACAGTATGTAACTTTTCTGCATTAAAATGTCTAAAAATGATGGACATGTTATACATTATGTTAAGTTGTGTACTCACATTATCCCAAATGCAATCCACAGTTTATTCATGGTAACAGTGCGTTTCCTGCTAATCATTGTTAGCTAGTTGCCATAACTTACAAGAAAATACAGGAAATATCGGATCCGTTAGCGAGTGAGGAAGGAAGTCGGCAAACGTGACTAAACGTAACATGTATAAAGCTTTAATTTAATCTCTGCTATGAACATGATTTCTGCCTGAGTCACATCAGATAGATTTACATTATCAATGGTGGTTCTTTAACAATGAAGAAAGCAACTCCCATGATCCCACGCTACTTCACGTCATCAAACTGCATCTTTTCTTATTGTTTTAATGTAAGAGAGATCTCTAGAGAAAGAAATGACACATTGTACATTTACCTGGGAGAAATGTAAAAATCAGCAACTGAAATAAATGTTTTATAAACTCAGAGATTCTGTTTTGCACTGGAAAAAGAAACTCTAAGTAGTATGAAAATATCCATCAGTTGAAGGGAATAGTTCTTGTGCATTACATCACTAATTGTTTAAGGTAGGTGCAACTGTTTTTTTTAAACTATGCTGAAGTAATATTGGAGCTGCCTTTTTTCAAATAATGATGAGCAACTTTCAGACTTCAGACTCAGGTGTATCCCTGGTGTGGAACAAACTTACTTACCCAAATAATCTATTTGAATCAGACAAGAAACCATAGTGACGTATTGAATCTTGTCAGTTCGACATATCTTAATTGTTGAATTTATGTCCTGCACAGAAGCAAGAAAAAAGAAACAACAAAGCCTTGAGTTGTGCTCCTCTACTGGAATATTTTATTGTTATTGTCATCTGTATCACTGTTCTTTTTACATTTGTTCATTTTATTTGATGAGTGGGTGGGGTATTCACAAAGATGGCAAGATAACGTTAGCTTCACAGTGATGGGCAAGGGGTTAGCTATTTAATTCAACCAAAATAACAAAACAAAAAACAAAACAAAAACATACACACTTTTACACAAGCGAGCGCACACTCACACAATCATACACACACATTAGACCATTAAACACCCGAGGATGTGTGTACTCACACGTTTGAATGTGACAGCTACAGTATGGGTGTGTAGTGCACATCGGATCTGAACAATTAGATTTTTTTCTTTTTTCTTTTTTCCTGTCAGACATCAGAACAGCCGAGATTCGCACATAAACTGAGCCCTCGTGTCAGACAGTCGACCATAATCTCAATCTGGAAGCAAAACAAAAACAATGTACATACAATGTCTGTCATTATGGCATCATTTTTAAGACGGATTATACAGATTCAGGTGTATTTTGATCACATGATAAGATCAATTGGAATGACTTTATTCCAAAGTGTTGGATAATCATCTATTGTTCATTTATGAGTATTTGTACCATTGTTTATTATTGTGTATGTGTGTAAATTTGACCGTCCTCACATTTAATGTATATGACTGTATTGACACTAATTTTTTTGTTAAAAGGGGTCACGTTAAATTAGAGCTGCAATGATTAATCAGTTACTTTTCAACTAGTAAATTAATCGCCAACTATTTTGAGTAGGTTTTTTTTTTTTAAGAACAAAAGCCATAATTCTCTGATTTCAGCTTTTAAAATGTGAATATTTTCTGGTTTCTTTACTCCTCTATGACAGTAAACTGAATATCTTTGGGTTCTGGACAAAACAAGACACCTGGGGACATCATTTTGACTTTGGGAAACACTGACTGAACACTGATTTTTCACATTTTTTCTGGCTTTACAGACCAAACAACTAATTTATTAATCAAGAAAATAATTGACAGATTAATTGACAACAAAGATGATTGTTAGTTGCAGCCCAATGTTAACTATCCCATTTAGGAAGACTCCTGAAAGGTATGCTTCAGACAACTGCCAAATTGTTTGTGACTCCCTTCAATTTAAATGCAAGACAAAATATTCTGAGCACAAATTTAAAAAGCTGTTATTTCCCTTTTTTCATATAAAAAGTGTTCTGCATTTGTTTATTTTTTTCAGTCCTGAGAGGAATTCCAATCAATCAGTGTGAAACAGAAATTTAAAGTGTTTTATATTTCCACTTTTTAATCTAAAACTTTATTTCCAGTTGACTGAATTGAACTAAAACCCATATCTGACTGTTTATTGACCTCTCTGATGGTCGTCTTTTAATGACCACATGTGGTCTGTTTATTTCTCTGCCTTTTTCAAATGACCATTTATCTCCTCTACTACACTGTGGTGGTCAGGATATGATATTAGTGACCACTCTTGCATTGTTTTCTGTTTTAACAGGATCACACAGCGAGTGTTAAGTGATGAAGTGCTTCGAGTTCACAGCAGAACAAATTTCAGTAAGTGCTCAGAAAAAACAACGCACACACACACACAGAGGTTTAAATGATAATAAACACTTCTGTCCAGCACCATTCCCCCTCTCCTAAAAACGTTTTCAGAAATATCTTTTTTACGAGAATATTAAAAAAAATTGGATGTTATTGTGCATCCAGTAAAACAATGTCATTCTGTCCGTTTAGACATATTTTTCTACATCATCCATCCATCTGTTTTATCTGGCGAAAAATATAAAAAAAATCAATAAAAACCTTCAGAAATAAAAAACAAGAATATGGCTTTCATACACAAACACAACCGCAGCATCATACATAATATACTATAATTAATACTCAGTTAAACAAATGACCTTCCTATAATCAAACAACAGAAATAGCGTCCTGTCTGCATTGCATTTTCTTCCCTTATACATAATGGAATGTCTGGGACGACATTATTCATATTTTTGTCCCAACAGTGTGCTTTAAGTATGGCTGACTGATGAATACTTGTTTTTTTTTTCTTTTCATTATTATTATTATTATTATTTTGAATCTCAATACAAAAACACCAGAGGGCTTTCTCCGTCTATTTTAAAGGAAACCCCCATAAATCAAAGTCTCACCTGGATGATTTGTGTAATACTGCAATAATAAAAATTTATATTCCAAAGTCCTTCCTACAGACGAGTGTCCGTCTCTTTCTACTGGCTTTTAGGGTTAATTGGGTTAATTGGAGTGACAGTGAGGAGGAGGGTGTGAGCTGAGGGTCTTTATGGTTTTGTCTCTATGTACAATATGGCTTCTCTGAGTGGAAGAGACACAGAAATCAACACAGTCGTCTAGAGAAAGACACAGAGCAGAGTTCATTACGCAAAGTCTTGAGGGACAACCAGTCAAAAGTTTCCACGTCCCGTTTTCTCCAAGAGTCACTGTCACTTGTCCACAGTAGGCGGACACGATAACTCCCCGTGGCAGCGACTTGTCACATATTTTAGATCGCAGTTATTCAACTCATTGTCCAATTAGTAATGTCCTTAGAGGCTTAATGTCCTGCCACTCCTGTCTCTCCTGCCCTTTTCAACGTCTCTCTTTCTGGTCTGTCACTCTGCTCCGTCCTTCATTTTCATCTTCTTCTCGTCTCAGTCCTCCTCGGAGCCCGCGGCCCCCCTCAGTCCGTTCATACAGAAGGGCAGGCCGGAGGAGAAGGGGCTGTCAGATGGGGAGAAACCGCTGAAGGGTGGCAAGCCGGCCAACCGCTGTAGGTGAGGGAAGAAGGCCGGCGGGGGTCCCTTGTGGTGGTCCGAGCGTAGCTGCAGGCCATCGCTGTGACCCGCGCTGTGGTGGTGGGAGGGAGGCAGCTCAGGTGGAGCGTAGCGGATGGTGCTGGGGGCGTAGAGGCTCTGAGGACCCTGCGGGCCGAGGGCAAGGGGGTGGAAGAGGACCCGCCCCGCTGCGCCGCCTGCAGCCAGTCTCTGGAGCAGCTCAAAGTCAGGGCCGCTACCTGCACCGCCGCTGCTCCGACTCACCACCCCCGACCTCTCATCGCGGGGCAGCGGAGAGGACACGGACATGGCAGGGGACAAGGCTGGGGATGGGGGAGTGAACAAGCCTTTAGGGGGGGCCTCGCTGCTGGAAGAGGAGTCAGGGATGGGGGTGGTGGGGCTGTCTCCGTTGAGGCTGCTGGAGGGTGTATGTGCGTGTGAGGGTTGGGTGGTGTGCGAGGTGGAGGTTTGCGAGCCCCAGCGCCCCCCGGTGGCCAGCGCTTCGTGCTCAGTCTTGATGCTGGGGCTGCCAGGTAGCGGGGACGGAGTCACGACGCTCTTCAGCTGCTGGATCACAGCCCGCCCGTTGTGCACCCTGCCCCCCCTTTCCCCTCTGGTGGGGGTGTCTCCTCCACCCCTGCTCTGTTTACCTCCTCCCCCGCCGTCTTCCTGTTTCAATCTGTCACTGTCTCCCCCCTGGTCCCACTC